>NW_019091526.1:954742-1027537 GCF_001949145.1 Acanthaster planci
TAAGTCCCAGGTTCTTTCACAAGCCTAGTCACAAGTACAAGCACACTGGATGAGCAATGACAGAGGAATTCGTTTTGACTTTTGTCACAGTTCATTTGAACAGCTTTGTGACTTGCCTTAAGAATGTATGTCTTGTGACCAGAGAGATATAATAAATGACTAGAGTGCCTTCTCCTCATTCCTCTGTGGAGAAATTTTGAAGCTGTCCCAGGTGCGGACATTTTGAATATGTATAAATGTACGTTGTGGCGCATAACAGAATAAGATAACAAATTCCGTCTAAAGTACTAAAAATGTAACGCATACCGGTAAGCATAATATACTCAAATAACATGCAAGCATATTGTCTGCATTATTAGGCATTAACAAATTGACTGCTGACTACCAATATAGCAGTAGTCACAGGCGTACCGGATTATGCCACTGTGAGTACATGTATACTACAAACATGCCTAATGGCGAGTCTACTCAAAATGAAAGTCTATTGTAATGTGAATTGATACACTGGCATAACCAAAGAACACAACCAATACGCTGATGGCAGTGTGGAAGGTGTACATCCGTGACATGCTCATGTTCACCCGGACACCTGAAAGGTACAGTACATGTACCTATTAAATATGCACGCACGAGTACACTAGACAAACTGGAATGCCCCTTCAAAAATATGCACTGCATAGCAGTCAATGTGTGAAAAGGCCTCAGTAAAATTAATTTGCATGTGTCTGCATTGCTTACACAGAAAGAACCAAATGCTCATATATCGTATGCATATTTTTGGTATTTGGCATACTGCCTTTAATGTAGAAATTTAGAAAACTGACAGGGATTCATTATATGCAAATGGCTGTTCAAAAGCCGTACAAAATTTAGAGCATTTCATAGGTTTGTGTACAAAATGGACACACCCAGAGGGCATCACTTTGTACAGCAAGTTAGTGCTGAAGTAATTCAACATACATGTAGCTCTATGCTTGTCACAAACTTACAATGGACTTGACTACAGCCGAATCATTATAGTAACAGCCTTAAAATACACAAACCCTTGCTCTGTTGTTACTGCTTTCAAAAACAAAAGGAGGAAAAACAGGCTGGCCTTACTCTCTCTGTCCACACACTGCGCCACCAGACACGCTGTAGTCAAGACTTCCTTGACGTTGCTCAGCCAACTGGATGCACCTAGATGACCCAGCCACTTATCCATGGAGTTGGTGTTCTTATTACACGCTGTCAAGAGATGGAATAAGACTAGTGAGCTGAGTGACCCTATGACAGCTGGGGTGACATCCTCCATTGATGTAAATTTTCTCCAATATTAGCACAGTGAATTTCTTTATTGTGCGGAGCCTTCAGGAATTTCTCGGCTGCTGTCTTGTAGTCATTTTGACTCCTTTCGTATTATTATTTGACATATCATTCTCACCAAATGCCCATTATGGCCAAACAAAGTTTGACCTTTCCCACTAACACTGCTCAACACAAGAGCCAAAGTGCATGTGACCAAAACAACATGAAACAAAGCCCTTAGGTGGATTGAATCAAACTTCAATTTTTGGGGAATATTTAAGTGAGGTTAATGAAATCATACATACACGTAGCTATTTTTAAGGCACTGATCCTCCTTATCAAAGATGATTAGAATGCTCATAGCCTGATCCAAGGCACCAAGGCGCACTTCTTAAAGGAAAAATGCAATCAATTTTTCTTTGAAATAATGCGTAAAAAGCATTTGAAATCATTTTGGAGTTAACCATATCCTGCCGGGCAGCCTGGTTTCGGGTACCTTGGGTTTGTACCAGGGTGCCTGAAATTGAACAAAAGAGCTGTGGTTCTTGCAACAAAAGACCATACTCAACAAAAGACAGAGCTACTGGGAATTGCCATCATTGTTTCAGTTGTCAATAGCGGAGGAAATCTGTCATTGTTTTGAAAGATTATACCACTGTTTGTGGCATTCAGCGCGAGTGGATTACCACCAGGGACAAAAGTGCTCCAGCAATCCAGTGATGAGCGATACAATACAGCTGCATGCTAATCTGGCCCGTATTGAAAAGAAGCCAGCGGTGCACTGTGCTGAAATACTCTGGCATCAATAGATGTTGCCTGTCGGATTATAGTAGCCACCAGACAGTCACTCCACTGGGTTTAGGTATTCAGGAAAAAAGATAAGAATTTTAAAGATTTTTGATGACTGAAGATATTGAAATATCACCCGTATGTGGGCACTGCATTTTCAAAAGCACCCAGCAAGAAATGGTTAAGCGAACTGTAAAGAAAACTTTCTTTTGAACATTCAATATCGACCAAGATTTTCCTGACAAGTGAGGGCACTGTTTGTGTGAAGTACCGGTAAACCAAGAAAGACATGTTCAGTTTGCAAGTTTTCATGTTCAAATTTGAACCCCTAATTTGCTCTTTGAAAACATTTGTGATAAAAGGTTGCTTGCTGACTCATTGCCATATACCGGTACTTATACAACAATAAATTGCCAAAGGAAATGGAAGTTTTTGATGGCAAAATATAAAAAATCTATCAATTTTCTGTGCACAAATCAATATAAGATTGAGGTTCAGTGCCTTGATTACATCACAGTTTGGCCATGAATATGCAAATTCACATTACCTTAAAAACCAGAGAGGCCCAATATACAGATTAAAATAGCCAAAAAAAAATTGAAAATAAGCTTTACTGAAACAAACACTTGCAATTTCAAGGATTTTAGTAAATATGTCTATTATCCCTTTAAAAGTTTTGGCCAGCACAGCCAATATTTGCAAGCAGTAATGATACTCAATGCTGATGTTTGCACAGGTGTATATGAAAAGCGAGCCCACACACTTTATGAAGGCAGAGACCTGGCTCATTGTGGGAATAAAATGTCATGAGAGTAATTTTGCAGAGGACTTTCTGACACTGGAGGCATTTCAGCGTGCTAATATTAACCTAATGAGTGCGGTTTTTTGATACTAATTGACGATTATTCACCAATCTATTTGAACAGTATTAAAGACCAACTCCAACAGTTTTAAAAGTTTTGAAAATTAACTATGACTGTGTTTAGTGTTTAATAAATCTAATATATTTATTACCAAATCATGTCTGTAATGCGTCTGTTTTTTTTGTAATTTTGCCGAAACTTTTGAACGTTGTCTTAGAGTTTTACAAAAATTTTTCACAATCTGTCCACTGGCAGTGCTGTTGAGAAACAAAATTTGTATGATATAATACTGGAGAAAACACTGAAACTGGTATCCATCGGATGACTGGTTCGCTACAAACATACAGTACATGTACATGTGCATGCACTGCGTACCGATCTTTGGGCCGGGTCTACTGTGCTGTATTAAGAGTATCTCTTTTAAGTCGAGAGTTTGTGCTCCTTTCTTCATGATTTACAATAATGCTGAAATTACACATAATGGGTAGATGTATAGATTTTGTAAAAGACCTGGAACTGAAATTTGAATTTCCAAGGAATGAGAACATTCTTAAAGTTCATGCTGTCGTCCGTGGCTACGCATGCTATGCATGCCTATGTGCACACACTGTGGTATTTCCTCTCCACAGTAATACATCACAAAAATCAATATTCATTAGATGCTAATGAGTTGTGGCAACAGGTCCATTTTTACAATACCGGACTGGACTTGCAGGAAAAATTGGTATAAAACTGTTTTATCAACACAAAAATGTGTATTGCACGGGCGACATTGATACATGCCACTTTTATTAGACTTGGCTCTTCTGAATAAGATTCAATATGAGAAAACTTGAAGTTGGTCTTTAATGTGGGTTCTACACGCAAGCAGATTTGAATGAAGTACATTTGAAGTACATTTTAAAAAATTAAGTTTATAGTGCTTGATTGTGGGCACCTACATGTAGCACCACTTCTAATAT
Source organism: Acanthaster planci (assembly GCF_001949145.1). The sequence continues at coordinate 958,644 of NW_019091526.1, forward strand.
GTAAACAATGCTATAATTTACCAACGCTGGCGATGTTTGCACTCATGAGACTGTGCTCCACTGATGTTGTTGAATGTTTGCAACAAATGCAGAAATCTGCTGGTGGCTTTGGCTAATGTTTCCAAAATGTCTGACTCAAAATTCACTTAACATTTAATGATCAGATTCCATCGTATCTTCAAATATACTTTACATGTAAGTGAAACTTAAATCCAGTTGAGAAACCATCCATACAATACAACTTCTACCAATGGTTCTGCTTTGAGGAAACTTTGTTTTCACATTGAAAACAGCTTCATTAAGGATAGGTGTTTGCCAGCACCTTGCCAATATTCAAAGCCTCATGCAAGTGCAGCCTACATGTGTACGTTGGGTCTTCAACCTACCGAAAGGTGGACCATACACAGGCTGCCTCTAGACTGAAATATTGCAAATGGTGAAGAGAGAGGATAGCCACTAATTCATCTCCACAAATTGGTACATGTTCAGACTGCTAACGGGACGTCGTTACTGTGGGGAGAGCACCACACTTGCAGGCCAAATCTTAAACTTGCATTTAAGGAGTCACAACACCTTTTTGGTTGAGGAGGCATTAAGCGTGGGTACAACCTGTGCAAGGCTGCAGTATCATTGCAGTGAGGGCGTCTAATGGGAGACTTCCAGTGTTAGCATCACATTTGAGCTCACACATGCATGCTCAATACTACACAAATGACAGTGGACCAGTCACATGGAACCGGTTTGTTTGCTGCCATCAAGTGTCTCAAAGATTTCCCATTCTAGTTGTGAGATAAACCGTGGTGTAAAAATGCCTCTGGAGCATGATGGGAACGAAAAATTACCATGGAGACTGAGTGCACCATGAAGAAGAAAAGGAACCAAAGAAATCAGGAAAGATTATGGGTATGTAATGCTCGAAAATAAGGATAAAACATCCACATAACAAGAGGTGTATCACACTGGTGCAGAAATGCTCCGAAGGAATGAAATGCAACAATGAGATATGCTCATCGCTGTGGCAACAGCATGAAGGACGGAGGAAGGTTGGGGGGCTGGGACCTACCCTCCATCAATTTGGTCAGGCTATCCTGCAGGTTGCTGAACCGGTCCAGCGGTTTGTGCACCCGCCTCCACTGAGGGTAATGGGCCTCGGTCTCAAAGCCCCCGCCTGGAGGGAAAAGAATCAAATAAAAATCTAAACGGAAAGGTAACCGAGAGAGAAACCAAGAAAAAAAGGGGAGGAAGGGAAACATGGAACAACAAATTAAATGGAAAGGAAAGAGAACTAATTTCATTACAGAAGTACAAAACAAATGTAAACATTATCAGACATGACTACCGAGGAAAGTGATATGAAGGTAGATTGTTCCATGTATAAAACACAGGTATGTAGGAATGTTCTTTACTGAACAAGGAGAAAACAATGACAGTTATGGGATTTGAACATATTGCTTATGATTATGAAAAGAGATATTAATATGATTATAAACTGAGATTTCAACTTCATGGACTCATTCATTCCTTTATCTGGTTTGTGTAACGTCACCAGCTTAAACAATGCCCACTGCACATAGTTACATGGAACCATGGAACCCGAAGTTAACGTGATACTTTACCGTTCATACAAGGGGAGCTTGCAATCAGAGGTGTGTCCACGTATCTGACGAAGTCACTTATGAACAATATTATGCCGGGACTAGTACACGGCTTTTGTGGTCACACACTCTTTGCCCATGCTACAGAGACCGAATGCAGTAAAACCAGCAATGGGCAAATGAAATTACACAGGCAGAAATAGACTTTTTCAGTCCGGTCTCTTTTAAAATGGAACCAAACAGGGTCACCCCCATTCAACACTCAATGGGAGCCCATGGCACATTCTTGTACTCCAGCGCTCAAGAACCATTATGCCCCATGTAATGCGGCACTACCTGGGTTCTAGCACCCTCTCTTAATCTTCATAAGTTCCTCAAATCTTCAAGGGGAACTTTAAAGATCAGGGGTTAAGGGTGAAAACACTCTTCCTGGTGATCATTCGGATAACCTGTGTAAGTAACCTCAGGGCCTGCACAGCCTAGACATCCATCTAATGAACAACGTACAATTTAGTAAAGTAGCTTGCTTAGGAACACTGACAGCTAGATCACCCAGGGAAAGGGGTCACAATTGAACAGACTCTACAACAACTCACTGCCCACTGACACCCAATCTGACTACCCACAGAGGTTAACAAACGAGGCTTTTACAGAGAATAGCCCGTTTAGAATGGGGCCAAAGCATATGACGATATTACCCGAGTTACGTGGGGTTGTGGGCACAAAAAAAAGAAGAAAAAAAGAATGGTTAAGCTGACTTGTTAGTGTTGTCGGTTTAAATTCTTTTTTTTTTTCAACTTTTTTTCCTATTTTAGAAGAGATCTATTTTGAAAGGTTATTATATTTAACGCTAAAATTTGCAGCCCTGAAGTATATTTTATTGAAGGACAAAAGCTCACTTCAACGCATTCTCAGGTAATACTGTAATATATTTCGGCCCTTTGTGAACATGGGGTGTTCTTTGTAAAAGCCTCCTTTGTTGACACTGGCGAGTGGTGGAATCAGCTGCCACTGAAAGGCCACTAAATGGAGTAGAATCTGTCTGGTACTTATGTCTCCCTGCTCTCTGCACTATCTCTACCTTTTGAGCGGGAGTTGACGGCTGAGTTGTAGGACCTTGTGTCGATGATGTAACCTCGTTTGCCAATGCATAGTGCCGAGTTGACTAGTTTCTCGTCTTCTTTACATCTTTTGCCATTAGGGCCAGGAAGTGGCTGGCCACTTCTTAGAATTACCGTCTAAAGTTAGAATAAAGGCAAATTAAGCTGATAAACAAAATGGACACTAAACTTAAAACTTCTGCAGTAAAAAGTGACTTTTAATAATGAACCTTCTGTAACACTCTGCACAAGGGAAGAATAATCATAAGGGAAATAGATTTTCAAATATGTTTAATTACTTGCATGTATTTTGTTAAACCATAAAATTTATAAAACCTTACAATACATGTAAGTGTACAGTACATTGTACTTGTAAATAAGGCAGCCAAAAATCAGCAACTACAATAAAAAAGGGGAAATCCGTGATTCAAAAAAGAATTCTGAAAATGTAAGTGGAATCACATACCCCATTAGATGCATGAAGGTAGCTAAGAACTGGAAACCTCCCTCCTTGACGGAATGCAGCAGCCTGCATGATGCAGTCGTCATCTACAGCTTTGGGCACAACCACCGTTTGCGGGTAGGTGGGACAGACCTCGGGAGGGGAAAACAATGTCAAAAATTATTCAAGACACAGACAATGCATCAAGCATTTACAGACTGAATGCTGCTGCAAAAACCCATTCAACCACTTGCAGGTGATATAACTCTGCAATGCACCGGCCCAAGGAAAAGCATTATTAGCCCCAAATCTGGAATTTTAAAAACAAACCTGGACATGTACATTGTACCATGGCCACTTTTCAGTATTACATGTACCAGTATGTGGTACACCTCAATGCTGACTTGTGAAACTTTGTAACATGTTTGTACCCTTCTCAATGGAACATTTTTTTCACATTCCATTGAGCAAGGCCATTGAGAAATATCTGCTTAAATGACTGGCCACTGCACCAGGCCGAATTAGGGTATCACATACGATTAGCCTCCTTAACTACCCCTATTCAGATCCCAGGTGGCATACATACAATGCACATCATCCACTACTGCAGATAAAAATTGTCACACTTTCACATCCTCTGTGTACTTAAATGGTCACAGTAATTGTTGGGATATCGGTACATGAATGCAAGACTTCTGGTTGAGGAAGTGACTCAGCTATCTGTTAACAGGACCCAACACAAACTCACTGGCATTTATAAAACAGAGTCGCTAAATTATTCAAAGAACTTCATTTGTCGAGTAAAAAGTTATTTCAGAATGCTTTTGTTCTTTCATTTGTTTGTGTCTTGTTTTGATTCAAAGTGTATCTAGGGTTCAAATGCTGCACAGGTGAAAAATACACTGTACACCAACTTTGTTTTAAGGTGACAGTGAAAGAGATAGGGTTGACCCTTAGCCACCTGTGCCCCTGACATCCACATGATGACTCATTTGTGTGCAAAGCAATCACACCAACTCCCAACAATTGCACAATGCAGAGTGTGGGTCCTTCCCTCCTCCTCCTCGGATGCCGTTGCCAGGCAACAAAGCACCCTCCCTCTCTGTCATTGGCCTTAGCAAGATGGTTCTTTTGCTTTTCTTTCAAAATATGTTTTCCAATTCCCTTGCAAGATCAGGATTAGGGCGAGTTTAATATTTTCATCTTGCCTTTATTCCGACAATCTTTTTTCTTGAAAGGAAAGGGACAAATCAGGTACCTGGAAATTCTTGTTGACATGAGTCAAGCGCCACTCATCCCCTGTCACTCTGGCAAACTCACTCTCTGGAAGGAACGCCTGCCAGCCATCCTCCAAGATATCAGACATGGGACGGTAGAAGAACGGATAGGTCAGGGTCACAGACTCTACAGTGAGACAATAACCACAATGCTGGAACGTGTACGGTGCCTGGCCAACGACTCTGAATTTACATGTACTGGTATAATGCTATATATTAAAGTACCAAAACTTCATGTACATGTAACTACATGTACCGGTAGCTTTCTCATCTTTGGTAGAGAAATCGGGAGGGGAAGGGGGGGTGCACGAATGACAAAGGAAATGCCCATGGAGGACGGTTATGGGTATATGGTGTTCATGTTGGACAGCTGCAAGGTTGTGGCCTGGGCCTCATTTGTGGACTCACCGAGGTTGGAAAGCATCTCAACGGAGCTGGCAATGTTCAAGCATTCCTCCATGCCCTGAATGTCCAGCTGGATGATCATGAAATTCTTGCACTTGATGGTTAGGTGGCCCACAGAGCCTACAAACTTCTTCTCGATGGTGTCAATGTTGCTATGAAGAAGCTGGGGAAATAAAAATCAAAGAAGTTGCCATTGTCTGGTAACACTAACAAAGAAAATTGTGACTGGATCCGACACAAGTCGCAAGGCTACTTTCAAGGAATTTTGCTTAAACTTTCTATAAGAAAGAGCAAACTGAGTTCTTCATTCTGGTAAATCACTCAGTTTGGCATCCTGATGAAAACGAATGTTATGTAAAAGATGTTGACAGTTAAATCCTACTGACTGTAATCCACCCACAGCGGGACCATGAGGAGTACAATTTTCCTGGCAACAGAGGCTCCTTGGGTGGGAACCACTTCACTGGTTCACAACCTACTATAAAATGCCAATTTTATAATGGTATATTATAATTATAATTAATTTTAATCTTAATGGTATAATAATACCAATAAAATGAACACTCCCCTACTAACATGCTTCAGTTCAATTTACCATATGCGGGGGGGCACATGTTCTTCTGCTCGAGGTGGATCATGCAAGATTCTTGTAAAGGCCTTGCACTCAAACGTGCTTCTGGCCAATGCATTTTTTGGGGTCATCATTTAACTTCTGAGCAATTTTTAAAGAACGGTTTCAATTTTCGGAACCAATGGCACTTCAGTACTATCAAGTCACAGCATGCAGGCCTGCCATTGGCTCAGGTTTCTACACTGCGGGGCAATGTCAGCTTCTGCAGCTTGCCGAGTGAGAACGCAAGCCAATGAACAGAATTAATAATGCAACGATTAAGGTGATACTGCCTGCAGCCATAAAATGGAAAAAAAAAAACAATGATGTTGGCATCAAGTGCTGTGTGTCATGCCTACGCATGATTGTCATGTCAATACCTCTAATCATTCCCTGGATCATCTGAAACTCCTTTGAGAGCACAGACTGTACATGTACATATAATTTATGTACATACATGTATGTATGATACCTGTACATGTACAGTTACCGGTAGCAACTTGACAAAGCCCATGCATGCATGCAGTATCCAATGTTTCTCCTCTAGGCTCTTACAGCTCTCCAGAGGTACATGTACATGTATCTGTACATGCCATGTAGGTATGTTGAAATGGAACAAGCAAGTGTGGCAAAAGCTCTGCCGCTGAGCATTGGTACCACAATCCTGTGACAACATGTGACCTCTTATTCTCAACCCCACTTCTACATGAATACAAATTGTGCTCTTCAGCCTCCAGGCCTGCGAATTCAGCATATCGCGGGCTCCAGTCTGTCAAGGCTGGTAACCTGACAGGCTACACCTTCCTGGCTGTCAAGATGAAATCTCATTGGTTGCTTGACACAAAACAACCATTTTAACTTCATTGGAAAGACTTGATATGGACTTGACCGACACAACCGGGCTACCTTACCCACAATTCCTCTGAGTTGGTCTTGCGGGATGACAGGATCAAGTGGTGGCCCGTCAGGCAGAGGGTGCCCTCAACAGCTGGGTAGAATGGTCGGTGGAGAACAACGCCGTCTACCTTGGGTGTCTTGATGAACTCGACAAACTCCATGGCATGAAACTCAACCGGTCTTCTTACAACTGTACAAAAAACCACACAGAAAAAAATTCCTTCAATTAAAAGTTACATGTACAGGACATGTGAAAGCGCTTGCCTGAATCTGAAGTGCACTCTTGCTGGCAAAATATACACCCGTACATGCATGCCTCAGTGGGAAATTTTGCAGCCTTGGGCTTGCGCACGCACCTGGCACACGTGCAAAGAATGTGCATCACGTGTGCTCAGTGCACCCCATAAAACTGCGCATGAATCTGCAATAGCGCATGCGCGTGGTGGGTTCCTACCAAAGGACCATTGTTGTTACAGCTACCCGGTAGTACGCAAAAACACCAAATTGAGTGAACTCCAAGTGTCAGTCTCTGCAAGATCAGCAACTTGTAAGCTCACAAATTTTATTGACACAGAACATACATGTACATGTACTGTACACTGTGCAGGTACCGGTACTTGTACATGTACATGTATGCTTAGCAGAAATGGGTCACCACCCAAAATGCCATACATGTACATGTACATGACTTAGAGTTTTTATGACTGGTTCCCGGCTTATTTTCACTGAACCCCACATCCATTTGTAAAGCAAAACAGAAACAGCATTTATTGGTTTGAGGTGATTATACAGCACATGTGCATACATGTGCAATCTTATACATTGGGCATGATACATGTAGGAGTGAAATCTGTCAAACTTCAAGTCTGTAGAATGTTGGAAAGTGTACAGTCCTACTGTAAATGTACGTTCTCGTGTCCTGAATGCATTTGTGATCTGAAAAATAAAAGCACCATGAAAGAAAAAACAATTGACTCTGATACATGTATATCGACACTTGGCCATACAAGTGACACTTCAAATGTTTGCTTCCAGACATGCCAGATGTGCACAGTGCGGATCAATGAATGTTAATGTACACTGTACATTTAACTTTATACTGTATGCTTGTAAGTTTTTTTCTTTTCTTTTAGAAAACACTGTACCGTACCTGTCCAGTACATGTACATCATAACATGTACGTACTTACGTGTACACCCAGACGAGCTACATGTAATCAGCTTAAAATGAAAAAAAAAAACAAAAATCTGTACGCAGCATTTGAAGGTATGAGGTCTGGAAGGTAACGTCTCAATTTTATTAAAAGTTACCCCCCCCCGGTAGCTTTTTTCCTTTTTTTTTTTGAATAAGGGAAATTCGTGACAGGTTTGCTTGGGTTATAGACTCGTAATGAACAACCTCCTGCTGTCTGAACCACTGGACTGTGGAGCCTGTCAGAATTGCTAGCTGATATTTATTGACAAAGCTAGATGAATGATATGAATCGAGACATCAGGACCACAGCGGCCCGTCAACTTCATGCATGTATCCTGATTGAAATTATATTTCAATTGCGGTCGTTTATCCTGACTCCATCATTTGTATCAGCTGGATTTTTTCCCGGGGTGGGGGGGGGTGGAGATTTTCCATGGGGAGATGGAGCAAAGCACTCATTACTGGCAACACTGATAAACCACTGATGGTAGAGGGGGTTTATTCCGAGGCATTTCCAAGCGACCATTAATGTTTCTCTTGCCTTGTCTTGTCTAATTGGGGGAGGAGGGGGTGTGGAGTTGAAATTGTCCGAATGCACTATATAACTTTTTACATGTAGCCGGAGGACTAAGGACTACACTGGTAATTACCGAACATTGGTGCAACAGTCCAAGGGTTAATAAGTTCAAATGTTTCATAATCTGGAGGTTAACTGGTCATGAGGTTCTACAGTCCAAATACTAGTACACTGTACATAGAATAAGGTTTATTAGTACAAAGGTTAGAGAAGTTCCCAAATCAAAAGGTTAATCTCAAGAATGCCCCAGGTTTAAAAGTCTGAACCTGGCTTGGATTTCTTTTAGACCTCTCATTTTAAAACTTTTTTGACAACTGCTCAATTCAGTCAATTCAGACTGACAAACCTTAGTGTTGATTTTGACAGTTGAAGCTTCAGACAATGTAGCCATCAATCTACATGTACATTCAGTTTTCTGACTATCAGACCTTATGAGCATTAAACCTTCAGAAAACAAACCTCCATACTTTGGAACCTTTGGATTACAGAATTAAATATTCAAACTAGTGAGAAGTAACTGTCAAAGCCTTCCACTTGAATAGTCGGACAGAGTTACAACTCCCGAGCAGTGAAACAAGCAATGGTCTTGAGAAAGCCACCGACAGGAGTGTTTTTTATTGGCTGAACATACATCATGGCCAAGCCCCAACAGTTTCCTAAATGGAGAAATACTCCACTCCTTCCATATTTCCAGCTGGTTCAGATGCTCCTTAAAATTGAAATGTACCTGTAACTGAAGTACTATACCTCAAGGTGGCATGCCTGACCAGAACACAGAGACCGAAATCGTTCCTCATGCATGACAAGAATGGTACGGGGGCTTTGCTCCTTACAGACAGCTGCACAGCAGGCTAGACTTTTCTGGAGGTAGGGCACGGTTGAGTGTTTGTCATGAAAGCACTTTAACTGAACATGATTGGGATCGCAAATGTGTGGGAAAGTGGGAAGTGCACAGCATGCGTGTATATGTGTACATGTACATGTAGGATGACATCTTTTTCTTTTCATTCTTGACATGTCCTAACATGCCTCGTTTCTGAGCTCTGCTGCTTAAATTTCCCCAAGGAAATTTTGGGGCATTTTGAGTAAGCGTAGTTGATAATGGCTTGATGGTATTGTCATACACTGAGATGTACATGTACAACAATATATGTATTATGTAAATGTTTAAAATTTAAAAGTACATGTATGTACATGAACATTAAAAACTTCTGTGCTTTAATGTACAGTACGTATCTAATACACGTACATGTACATGAACATGTACCAGTACATATATACATGTAAGTACGGTAACCGACAGGAAAGGACTGACAATGGCAGGAATGAAACAGCAAATGAAACTGTGGGTGTGACAAGGGATTGAAGGCAAGAGGGTGCTAATGTCAAGAATAAACCTAAAAGGAAATGGGGGAAAGATAAAGGGAAAGAAAAGAGCAAAAGGGGATCAAAATAGCAACATTCCTTGAAAATACCGGTACATATACATGTACCTCAAATTCAACCCAGTCCACTGTTAATAAATGCCAGTTAGCCACTGTTGAATACTTTCCCTCTTTTCCCTCAATATTAGAGGTCTACACATATTTATGTAAATACAATTCATTCTTCCAAGTTGGAAAATGCATTATTTAACACCTGTTTGCATTCTTTTTTATGTGTATATTAAACTTTCATTTTTATTTTGTAGCATCAATTTTGTTTTTGTTTTGCCATCCAGTCAAAACAAAATGCCGAAGTAACATGGACATGAAACTCTAGTTTTAGTTCTGTCGTAGTATCAGAGAAACAAATTTGTTCACATGTTTAGTGTTAGAGATGTTGTAACTGTACCCTGTATTTGTGAAATGGCGCCGAATCCTGAGTTTCATAGAACTGAGCAATGATCAGAGCATTTATATGGAATCAATCATTCACAACTTGTAATAATTTGAGCAAACGAATGCCATTATTGAGGAAACTACACTTAACATTGACAAAATGCCTGCCTGTTTTATTGACAGGTTGCTCAATACAGTAGTCAGTAGGTACAATACATTGTACATGTACCTATTTTACCGGTGGCTCACAAGGGCCAAATGGGGGGGGGGTATGTGGCCAAGTGGTTAGGGTTTGTGGCTTCCAATCATAGGGTTGGAGGTTCGAATCCAGCTGCTGGCAGTATGTTGTGGCCCTTGGCAAGCCATATCACCCCTGTTTGCCTCTCTCCACCCAGAAGTATAAATGGGCACCAGCATTAGCTGGGAAAGCAACCTGCGATGGACTGGCATCCCATCCAGGGGGAATAGAAATATTCTCAGTTGTTTCATGCCAAGGAAACCGGAGATAAACACCGGCTTGATGAGCCGAATTGGCTCGGACCAGACTTGCTCACAAGGGCTAAATGGAGTACCCTGAATTTGGAGTGTGGAAGTACATGTACATGTACAGGTAACAGGGACATGGCTTCCATGTTACCAGTACATTTGTGTATTGTATTCAGCTAGACATTAAAATAAACATTCAATCACTAAATCCCCAGTTCATCTTAAAATTACTTTTTTGAGGTTGTCACTGGTTGGATTTACATGTAGGTTAGATTTAGACATGCATGTACGTACTCATTTAGTGAGCACTGTGTATTTCATGCAAAAAGACCGAACCCTGCCAGTACGTGAGTTATACTCATCCTATTATTTTCTTAACACTGTCAAAAATACATTGTTTACTACATTTTCAAATGAAAATGCAACTCAGTCAAATATTCCCTTGAAAACAAACACTTTTTGCTGCAGGTGAAGTTGTCCACTTGGTCAAAATAGTTTTATACTCCAAACAATGCGGAAGTACCATAATGTACATGTAACAAGGACAGTGTTTGTATTTTAGGTCATGGCTGTTGCTTGGCAATGTGTTGACATACTGTAGTTTTCAAAGCGTTATTGCCAATAAAATTCTCACTAACGTAAGTAGAAGTGTTTCCTAACAGTGTACCTGTACCTGTTCCGTTTTGTCATTAACCTTTCCCACCTGTTGGGATCAAAACCTTATATGATTTTTGCATTTCAGGTCATTCTTGTTGGCAAGCAGTTCATAACAGTATCCAAATTAATTCGTCCTAAAACATTTTGAGTAAAACGCAGACTGTTTTTTTTTTCCTTAATGTCACAAGGTCCATTAACCGATATAATCATCTACTTTCGATGTTAAATCTATTCGATGCGAGAGAGATCTAGTATTAAGTTGATTTTATTAATTAACGATTAACTACTATTAACTGGATTCATTAATACAATTAACTATCAACATCAGTAAAATCCAACCAACCAAACTTGTGACCTGTCACCACAAAATGAACTGAAAGTCAGAATTTTCAAAAATTGAGATCCTAGTGTTTTTGAATTCAGCAGGAAAAACAGAGCTCTCCAATGGTACATGTACGTACATAGAACACTCGGGTAAAAGTACTGGAATAAGGTGACAATGTGACATTATCATGGCAGCTTTGCGTCTTTGTTTCCAACATTGTTTCAACATTTCTGACCAGGTACGAATAATGCTATCCTCAAAATTGCTGAAAAAATGACACTTTAAAATACCTGATCTAACAAAATATTTAGAATAGAAAACGGGTTACTCTTTTCGAATATTAAAAAAAAAAGACCTCCACTTCCATATGACTTTAAACCCTCAAATAAGAAAGAATGGAATGCAACTTTACGCTCATTTTATCGTGGCAGGTCACACTTGTCAAAGTGAACAGGCAGAAGCACGGAGCATTGAACTGAAGATCCCCCACCTGTACATGTAATTATTCCTTTTGTGGTTAGACAACACTTTTGAGTGACTGTGCAGGGTTTGTCTTCAGGGAAAAATTTGTTTGAAAATTTCCCCGGAATAATTAAATTCACAGGATTTTACATATTACTCATTCTAATAGGAAAGCAGTTAGTAACAATATTTTTAATTCCTTCATTTGTGAACACATATTCATGCAATTTTGACGTTAAATTTATTCAATGCTGGAATTCTACTATTTCTTTTTCCCTGGATTTTAACTACATGTATTTATTCTCTAGTAGCTGCAATTCAACTATTTATTCAATACTGGAACAACTCATCTTGGAAATCAACGACATGTACAGTGTGGTCAATACTGAAATTTAATTATTTATTTAATAAGTGAATTCAGGATGGTGGGACACCTGGGATCCTCCCTCAGGTCCACTGGATCCATGACTCATGACATGGTTTCGATTTTATAGTCATCAAGATCACATACACAAGTCAAAAAAACAAGACAAATGGTGATGATACCTGGTTTAACAGCTTTCAAGCTGTGTACATGTAGTTTTGTTGTACCTGGGACCGTTTTGTCATTTCTCTGATTTCTCTTGATGACCTCACTTGGTACCCAAAAAAACAGAACATTGGAACCCCGAAATAGAATGTTGGAGCCCCAAAATAGAATGTTGGAACCTAAAAATAGAATGTTGGAAATGGATGCAGCTAGTACTATTATTGTTCATTTCATCCTTTGTCAGATTTTGCTGGCAGTAGTTGAAGACATCTTTAGCATTTGATACATTTTCAACTTGTCCCAACACAGCTGTAGATAGTTTTTGTTTCACTACAGCACTTCCTCCATCCATGACGTTAACCAAAATATTCATACTGCATTGGAACATTACTCTCTGCAATTGAATATGAGGCATCCACAAAAGGGCCCCTTGACTTGCATTGGCTACCAAAGCCATCTGCGAATCTAACATCCCCTGAGAGTGGTTCGGGCATTGCTTCTCTGGCATGCTGGATATCAACTTCAAATGCCGGAACTGTTCCTTTCCCAATGTTGTACCGGTATTTGTTAAGCAGATGCTGTGAAAGTGGATCGCTTTCTTTCTCAAGCTCTTTCACCATGTCTCCAAGTGCTCCTTTTTTCATCAGTTTACATTTTTCTTTATCATCTTGTTGCCAGCTTGCTTCTCTTGTACAGTTTCCCACCTGCTCCAGGTGAGAGGTCTTATCCAATTCTGACAAGTTCTCCAGTACATGTACATTCCTTAGGCCCTACTGCACATTGGGGGATTTCCTCTCAATACAACAAAGCTTGTGGTACTTATCATTACCCTTTGGGCAAAGACTCCCCGTCTTTTATCTTGCAATTGGATTTTGCTGGGTTACAGCGCAGCTGTGGATAACCTTAAGTTTCAACTTGATATTCTCAAAGGTAACCGGTTAATTTCAGATGCCGCACAGTCTTGATGTGTGGAGACCTTGACTTGAAAAACAACTTCAAGCTGATCTTGTGATCAGATTACTTCTTGAAACTCAAAAAGACATCTGCAACACGCCTATCAAAAATCTGCTGTGCTTTGAAGGATCTTGTAGTGCTTATATTCTTTCTGCAGGGGTCAGGAGATGAGCTGCTTTCACAGAAGCTAGTTTACACAACTTGTTTAGTTGCTGTGACAAAGAAGCTGCATTTCTGGATTTACATTTTTGGGATGAGCACCAATTACCTACGAGCTTATACTAATTGTTTTGCAAGCTTTCCTTTGCAGCTTATATGTCCTTAGCACGGCAAGTGAGCTACATGTAACAGGAGTTCTCAGTTTACTTTTCTTTTCTGTGTGCCCTACCAGTACTCGTTTGGAAACATTTGCAAACCTTCTCTTCAGGTCTGTGCCTATCACACAATCTAGCTTTGCTTGTTAAACTTTCTTCCGGGGCATTTTTTTCTGCTTTCAAAATTCTTTAAAAATTCCTATCTTCAGTTACTGGACACTTACACACATGTGAAGGACTGTCTGGTGGCCCCTCTCGCCTGACAGACAAAATCTATTGATGCCCGAGTATTTCAGCCAGGCCTGCAGCCTTGTAAAAAGAGCCCAGATTGTGCGGTGTTATATAACTTTCTTTTGTTCACGCACCTGGCTCGGTGTGCTGCTGACCTCTTTTCAATAGGGGCCAGATTAGTGTGCAGCAGCGGTGCTGTGTGGCTCATCGCTGCGGTGGTGGAGTGCTTTTGTCCACGGTGGTAATCCGCTCGCTCTCAATGCCCCAAACCCTGGTATACTGTTTCAAAACAAGGCTGGATTATCTCCACTTTTGAGAGTGAAAAAATGTCAGTTATGCCCAGCAGCCTGGTCTTTTGTTCCGAGTACGGTCTTTTGTTACAAGGCCCTGTTCCCTTTGTCCGAGTTCAGAGACACCGGCCATGCATATAAAGCATAGGTGTTGGGATCCAGAATCCCTGGCTGGGAGTGGTTAAAGTGATTCTTGATGATCGTCTCATGTGATATCCTGTCTTTAAGTGCTTCCTTCTTTCATGGTGATGATTTATTTACCGTCTTGCACTCTTATCAAGATGTATTTTTGCGTTGGGGAGATGTTAATTATATATATCGGGTCTTGCACTCTATCGGCAAATTTATACACATGTACATGTATACGCAATATTGCCTTTAATGCTCTTGACATACGGTACATGTAGATTTCCATATACCTGTTGGTGTTCATTTGCTAAATGAACATACTAAAAACATTAATTTGACAAAAAAAGCACTTTGGAAAGTTCGGAAAATTACCTTTCTAGGTGATGGTCTGGAAATGAGCTTTAATGGCCAGATACATGTACCATACATGTACATGTATATTCAGTACTTAAGTAATGTGAACGTGTTTGGTTTCATTGTAAAGAATGACAGCATTGAAATAAATGTTTCATCATCATCACTGTCATGGAATTAGAGCCCCATCTTCCACAAAATACAAATTTAATTTTCTCAGACACTCCAATCCATGTGTTTCCCAACCTACCATAGTAGGGTAGCTCCCTTCCCATCAGTAACAACAGTCAGTCAGAAAAGGATGAGCCAAATTTAAAAACACAGCTTACATGTACACGCATCTTCCCACTGTACACAATGAGACTTTCACAGAGAGATTGAATGAGAGACAGAAAAGCTTTTCCCAATAAACGCAGCTGTCACTACTGATAAGCTACCTGCTGTGCTGGGCACACTGTTCAGACAAACCCCTCCTGACAACAATATTCAACCTACCACCCCCCTCCCCACGGCAAGGCCAATTGCAGAGAATACTGTTGGAGGAAGGACAGCTACATGTCTGTAGGTGTACCCCATAAATTGAAACCTCAAGGCAGGTTGTAGACTATAGAGAATCAGTGCACAGGTGAAGTTGTGCCCTACTGCAGTCGGTCTGAACAGTTTTGAACGCAACATTTAAGACAAAACTTGCCAAAAGCCCCATGGAACTCTGAATGAAAGACTTTTTCCCATATACACTTGAACAGTTCAATAAAAGTATATTCCTTATTTCTTACATGTACTGTACAGTTGTAGTTCTATTTTCAATGCATGTGTCCTTCCTCCATGGTACATGTACATCTATTACAGGTACACTAACCCAGGCACCAGCATCGGTACAGATAATTTTTGAATTTTTCTTACAAACTGTACAAACTCAATGGACAGTGTACATGTACATGTACATTTTATAACCTTGTAAAACATCCTACATACATGTACATGTACATGTACATACACCGTACATGAACATGTACCGAGCATACCGGCACACACAGCTTATAAATTTGACGCAATACATCATACGTACCTTAGATTTGCAGTTATTTCTGATACCAGTACAAAGTTTTTTTCACATCAACGTACGGTACCAGTATACCAAGAGGGTACACACATGTACCGGTACATGTACATGTACACAAAATACACATGTATACATGTACATGTAAGTGGAAATCGCGATTTCATTGTGGTTTATTACAAATCGCACTTTCGTTGCAATTGCATTGCGATTTTCAAGAAAACTGCCTAGTACCCTGGAAAACTGTCTATGATGTGCAAAACGCAATTTGAAACGCAAATAACTCAATCGCAATTCGTCCACTTAATTTCGGATGCAACTGTACTACCGGTACATGTAAATGTACAGGTGTACTGTACATGTACATGTATATGGGTACATGTAACCACACTTTATAAGGCATATGAAATGATGGATTCATTTGTCTGAAGTGTTTGACCTGGTTATATACTAAGGGAATAAATATGTGCTTATAGCGTAGCTGGTCTTAAACGTGCATTTCAGACTGGCTCAGGAGAATGGGCGTGACTGCAGCTTGGGCATTATCAGCATTTGTTCACCAGAGCGAGTGTCTTAAAC
Source organism: Acanthaster planci (assembly GCF_001949145.1). The sequence goes on from NW_019091526.1 coordinate 974,931, forward strand.
GTTAGTTAAGACTGGCCATGCAAGCACATATTTATTCTCATTTATTCAGAGGGTCACAAGAAGTCAACATACATGTATGATGGATTTCCAATGATTTGTTCTCAAACGCTACTTTCATTATTCCGAACACCCCTGTCCATTTTACAATATATTCCTTTTGAAAGTTGTCCAATAGAATCCACTTCAATGAACTCAGCGCGCGCGGTGTGTCGTGCGCATACTCTCGACCAATCAAACCTGATTAAACTGTCTTGTATCCATGCGCCAGCATGTGATTTACGCATAAACAGCGGGCATGATCACTTCTCAGCAGGCATTATGTTATGTCCATAATGTTAATGTTAATACACGATCACATGATGCATTTCGACCAATAGGAATTAGAAAAACTGTCCCAGGTAATTGCACACTTTTAATTCGATGTAAATTGTCACTGAGCAATTTCAATTTATGCAACCTGTAAGTGGAAACTTCTGTGATTTTTAAGCATAAAAAGTAAACCTCTACAAGACACCTACACAAAGTACATGTACATGTAAAATGTTGGGTGCTTGTGACTCCCAACAAGGCAGCAAGCCTACGGGTAAGATTTAGCTGAGATTACCATGTGCCTCCAAGGTGGAATATATTGATCCAAAAGGAGAGTGGTGTAATAAAAAACTGCCTTTCAGTGCCGAGTGAGCCGGGGTCTATGAATAATGCACGAGGGCAGCGTCAAGTATCAAGACAAGCAGCGCTACATGTACCGGTACATGTGATGTACATGTGATGTACATGTATCAAATGCAAGGATGAGACAAGTCCTGTTGAGACAGTGAAACTCGTGGATGACATTGTACGTTGCAAGTAAGTAAGGGCTGCTGCAAGAGGCTCGGGATATAATTTAAAAAAAAAATTCTGCGATCAGCAGATCACCACTAGGAATACATGTAGTTGAGGACTTCTGAGGACTTGTAAATGGTACATGTAACAAAATGCTATGTACCATGACAGACCGGGCAAACTTGTGATTTTGTGGTTTTATGCTGAAGAAGTCTAGAAATTATCTTTTGATTGAACGAAGCCCCATCTGATTTGCTAAGTCATCTAATTGATTTTGTATTCATAAACAACAATTTAGCCATTCCTATTGGTCGAGAGCTTATCATGTGGCCTGTCTGAAATGAGTGATATAAAAGCACTAGCCCGTGAAGGTAAATTGTAGCTAGAGGGGTGTTTTTATAACTTTTAACTTGTTTTGACTTTCTGGTACATCAGTAAGGTGTTTATGAATCGGATTACCTGCTTGACCAGTCTTTAATGAATAAGACCGCCAAAGTATACACATACTGGTACTTGTATATGGACACTGTAGGTTATTCCTTTAGTTTAGCAAAGATATACATGTATTCAGTTTTATCTTGGAGTATTCATGTTAAATTGGAAATCAATGTGACACTCGATTATCTACACTGTACATGTAAGTGTACATGTACCGGGGTACATCATGGAGGTGCATGTAGATGTACGGTAGTGTACATGTACCTGGAACCTTTCATTTTCAGACTTTATTCATTTGCCTTAATATTCAGTGATTGATTTTGTTTGTTCTTTTTATGCGGTGGTGTAAAGATTTGTACAGACAATGAGAATACATGTATTTCAAGTTCAGAACTTACAGGTATTTCTTTTGGCAGTCGCATTTAGCAGTCGCATTCTTACGCAGACTTGAACACATGGTAAAGATGTAGGCCTACTGGTATTGTGCTGTGCTTGCAAAAGAAAACAAAGTACTGTTTTTCAGGAGTGTCTCAAAACAAGAACATCTCACTCAGTGACAAGCAGTGTACCGGTACATGAGTTTACACGGTATATGCAGGTACGTGTACATCGTACAGTGTACATGCATATACATGTACATGTACCTGGTACATGTATGCATGTACATGTATAAGTACAGAAACTGCATGTTCTGAGGCATAAACATGTACATGTATGCTCATTACTGATGAGTTTCAAATGCCTAGCTGCAGACTGCACTCCCAATACATGTAGAACCTGTGTGTGTTGCTCAATGGAGCTCAGCAGTACTACATGTACATGTACATGTACAGTGTACATGAAGGCCCTACTGTACCGGTACATGTACCTTTAACTCCCTCTCTACCATACAAAACACTCTGAAAAAACCCAAATCTTTCCATAATCCTTTTTCGCAAATACATACAGTTTACATGTACACCTATGTACATGTACATGTACAGTGTATACAGTGTACATGTATGTACGCACATGTATCAGTATGTACAGCAACTTACTGGCTTACTTGTAATTGAGTTTTTCCTTGGAAAGCAAAAGATTACATGTATTTAAGTCTTTCACATATGAAAGCAAATCAAGTGGCTCAGTTAGATGTTTACATACATGTACATGTTTACATTTACCGGTACCTAGAAAAATTCCCCTCAACAAACACCAGGGACACCCTCTCCATTGAAACAGGCATTGTACATGTTGTACATGTACATGTACATACTGTACATGCATGTACATGCATAGGATGCATGCAGCAATCATCCAGATTGTACCCTATGGTACAGGTGATTAAGTTTGAAAGCATTTGTCACAGAGAGATCAGTAGAGTGATCCAGTGGGTGACTGCTGATATGACAGAGGGGCAATACGCCCCACATACATGTACATACATGATGTACATGTACATTGTACATGTACATCACTATACATGTGTACATGTACATAAAATGACGGCAAAAATGTTCAACACTGCAAAATGAACTCAGTACTATTGAAATGCCTGCAGGTCAGACAGCATCTTGCTTTTTGTGGTCCCAGATTACTTTACTGAGCACTTTCTCCCTCAAGTGTGCTGCATGGTCATTGCCCAATTTGAGGCAAATAATAAAACAATAATAAATCTCTTCCCAAATTGGATGGTTGGTGGAGGGAAACGTGTTACAGGTACATGTATATGTACATGTATCTTGCAACAGCCTGGAACAACCAACTCAGTTGTACACTGTGCGTGTGAGTAGAATGTATTATCATGACCTTTAATTCTTTATTTTTCGAAAACTTCTTTGGATATTAAATTACATATACATGTACTGTTAATAATGATGCTAATAAATAAGAAAAATTTGTCGCTCATCACTAAATTCAAATAAATTTCAAAATTTACAATATATGTTCTGAGATCTGAAGGAGGTGAACCCACCAATTAACCCAAAGCCACAGAATATAGACCACCAGTACCAGTACACTGGCTATTTTATCATGTTTATGGTATGAATATTCTCCTTGACTAACCTTACAGTAGTTGCTGCTGACATGACAATCTATTAAGGAACCTTGCTCAGTGTGCAATGTACATACTGGTACATGTATGAGTGTTGGTAAGAACATTCCTTTAGGGAAAAAAAAAAGTCGGCAAGTCCGGAATATTACGATGAGCACAATTCCTGCGGTGTGATGGCCGGTGTCCAATTTGAGGCAAATTTCTTCCCAAATTGGCTGAGCAGAAAATGAACGATGCATCCCTTGGCAGCTGCACAGAACTGCCCACTGGCACATACCTAGCATAGGGGCTGCACCGCTCATCCAGGAGCTATTTCATGCATTAGTGAATTTTACCATTTGGAGAGCGCCTGTATGTCTGGGATGTGACAGCTATCCCTACAATCGCACAATCTGACGGGAGTACAGGAACATCCCACGGGGAGTGAGCCTACTGTAGCTGGAAATCTGGTGATATTAGACACATGTATACCAGTACATGAATCCACACTGCAATCACCAATGCTATGGGCAAATGGTTCACTTACAGTAAACCAGTGATATTAAACAAATGTACCAATACATGTAACGGTACTGGTCCGGTATGGTACCATACATGCTTTGAAACAATTTTTAAAAATTCTTCAAATAAGTTTACTACCCGGTACCTGTAGGGTACCATTTAAATTGTCTAAATGTACATGTACATGTATGCGAATGTGTATTAGGTGTGGCGAGGCACAGGGGAGCTACATACATGTATACATGTACAGTACATGCGGTGAGCTTGATGCTTGATGCTAATTTTCAGATAGCTTTTTGTGAAAGATTATACATGTAGGACTGCATGGATTTAAATTAAAACAAAGCCCTTCTCTTCACATACCGGTACAAAGAGTGCCAGTCAATTTGAATTTTTGCTCTGGTGACTCCACTTGTACTTTGATGTTTGTAATATTTAGGCAACCCAAGAAACACATTTCATGAGTCACTCGAGAGTGGTTGGTACAGAGCTGGGTTTACATTGTGCTTTAACTTTTCTGTACATTTAATCCCAACATGAGAGTAAAAACAGGTTGATTTCTACATTGCAATCCGCTCCGAGCAGGAACAAAAGAGGGCGTGTTTTGAAGGAAATTGACAGTCCTTTGGTACTCATGCATCGCACAGGTGTGCAACTTTATGCACTTTTAACGTGGAGCATGCTGAGTATACACAAAGATGTTAGTCTAGAATGTGTGGTCTTCATGTGCACGCTGAACGCAAGAATGCAAGAACCTGATTGGAAAACGTACATACCGGTACCATCCTTCTTTCGCCGGTGAGGGTGCACTTCAGCTCAGCTAGGGTGGATAATGGGTAGTAATAGCACATGTACCGGTATACGTACATGTATGGCGAGTATGACTGCTGGTTAGAAGGCAGCATTTGGAAATTTGGATGTACAGTACATTGTACATGCACATATGCACATGTACATACAGTACATACGTACAGGTACATGTACATACCGGTACATGTACATGTACATGTACACCGTACCTGAGTACAAACCCATAAGTGTATTCATGACATTGTGCAATAAAAATGCTGCACTCAACATACCATACATGTACATGTACATACCGGTAACTACATACATGTACATGTATTTCAATAAAACTAAGAAAAATATAATCAAAAGCACTTCGAACTACACGTAGATAAAAATTGTCTTCATCGAAATCATGCAGCCAGTTGAAAACAACCTTAAAACATCACGTTTTGTGCCAGCCAAATCAATACAAAACATATCTACCTGAGCCAAACCACACCTCTCTCCAACATGAATTGATTTCCAATTCCTTGCAGCCAACACGTACGAGACCAGGAGATGACGAAGTAACCTTAACCCTCTTGTTTTTAACCAAGTGGATCTTAACATCGATGGCATTTCTTTGGGTAGCCGGAATAGACACACAGCGATTGTTCTTGACATTTCGGCCAACGCAAGCCCACATTTCTATTATGTGCGGCTGACATTTTCACTGAAGGTTACTGAGCTGGCAAATCCGTGCCTCTGAGTGAGCTGCAGGTGCTCTACCCGTATTTTAATCGCAGTCAATGGTAACAGGCTATCACTTGTGACTTAAGGTCAATAAAGTGAACAAGTCTGTGTCTTCAACACATGTACAGCTGTACATGTACATGTTTACAGCATGTACAGGTAGCTACATGTACATGATGTTGATGCAGATGATGTTGGTACCATTAATGTTTCAGCAGCCTGATCATGTGGATGCATGTTCTACGAACAGTGTGGAATTATTGTTATTTCAGCATGTACATGTACATGTATGGTACTAGTGCCGGTACATGTACATGAATGCATGTGTACATGTACATCAATGATTTATTCACTTCATATTAAGAATGGTAACTGCTGGCACAAGGACCATAAGATTTTCAATGTATGTACCGGTACCTGTATGTACATGTACATTAATTGTACCAGCACAGTACCTGATACACGTAATGTTGTACATGTACATGTAGGTTGTTACATCCACAATTATCGGTGTTTATACATATTTTCAGCCACCTCACACCTTAATTTTCAAAGGATGTCAACGTCCCAACTCCAAGTCTGTTGAACTTGGGAGAACTCCATGTGAGAACCCTCAAATGTGCATCAATTTAAAGGGAACAAGCCCTTTTATTTGAGTGATGGGGAGTCAGGTTGGCAAGGTACGGTACATGTAGTTCTTTCCTCGCCTTCCACCTCTGTGGCCCCGGGTTCAATTCCCGGCCCGGTCCACATGTGGATTGGGTTTTCAGTCCCTACCTGACTCCATGGGTTTTACCTAGAATATTCCTCTGGGGTTTTCCTCCCACCTCTAAAACTGTAACTGCTTCTTACTGTCTCCCCTTTACTGATGTTGGTGAATATGGGTCGTTTGGCGGCTGCGCGAGGCCCCCTTGTATGCCATCGGCTCAACCATGTTTAAATGTATTCATTGTTCCAAGCTTAACATTGTACAGTGCATTTGAACACATCTATATGAAATTTGCATTTTATAAATGAATAAATAATGAATAAAATACTAAAAAGATGTACCGTACATGTGCATGTACACATACACATAAAAGAGCACGTTGGGTCAAAATCTGGTTGAAGAGCTAAAACGTACATGTAAGATTTTGGTATCAAATGCCCTGTCTTTATAAGACAGGAATTCATTACATTGTCATGTCATCATAGTTTTTTGTTATGCAATGTCAGACCTGTACATGAGGTACAGTAATATACATGTTCATGTATGTCCAACGACGAAACAAGATTTGACACCCAAACAACAAATTTCATTTCTGTAAACCACATCAAAAAGAAATACATCCAGTAAGTGTACAGTACGTACAGTATGTACACGTATACTTCTGGAATGAGATTTTTTAGAAGAAAAAAGGCTTTCACATGTCCAAAGACATCACAGAGTTGTTGATTTTGAAAGAGAATTAAAAATGCACTCTATCTGATACCGGTACATTTACAGTCAGTTTGTCCCACAAGAGAGGTGTTTTGAGCCACTTTCTAACTATATGAACCGTAATATGTATCATTGCACTTTCTATGATAATTGCGGTACATTGTGTGAAGTTGCCGGTAATAAATTTGCACACTATTTACGAAAACTATTATTATTATTATTTATTTCTGGTAATGACACCAAGGATTCCTCATAAGCACCCTAGGCACTGTAGCTCGCAAGCCTGAAGAAACCTGTAGAGAGGAGACAGTGAGAAGCAGTTACAGATTTAGAGGTGGGAGGAAAACCCTAGAGGAAAAGTCTGGGTAAAACCTACAGAATCAGGTAGGGAATGAAAACCCAATCCACATGTGGACTGGGCCAGGATTCAAACCCGGACAGCAGAGGTGAAAGGCGAGGAAAGAACCACTACACCAACCCGACTCTAAATGTAAACATCTGTAACACAATCGAACTGTATCCAATGGGGCAGATTTGTGAACGGGTAGAAATTACCATCTCTGGAGAAAGTTAAATTGACACCATTCATCACAAAGGAAAGTGTTAGAAGCAGGTGTCTCTAAAAGACGTTGGTGCGCTTAAATCATAAAGGCGAAAGAATACTGTACACACGTGTACGTGTATATATACAAAATGTACATACAGTATGTATCATACGTACAATGTATGTACGTTTTTCGTGATCTGTACAATGGTAATATTTCAGTGTCATCCCCTTTCACACTGAAATATTGAACACATACATGTACAAAATGTACATGTAAATATACAGATGTACATGTACAATATTATACATGTATGTACATGTACATCATTCCGCAATTAATCCCAATTTCCCAACGTAATCCCCTACCCCCCCGTAGCACCAAGTTTGCTGTATTGGTATAATGCAATACATGTACAATCAAAGTCATCCATCAAATTGGATGGACTTTGATTGAATGAACATCTTCTACATGTAGAAGGTACCGGTAATTAAATTCCGCAAGCATCACAGAAAATGGGCAAGTTTGATTGAAGTACATGTACATGTAACACATGCAATCAAATTATTCAGAGCTAAATTGCATTTTCATAATCAATACATATCCAGCAGATTTGGGTGCAACTGGAAGTCCAAAGGGAGACAGATACAGAATTACTGAACATACTGAAAGAGAGAATCATGAGTAGTGAGTACATACAACACATGTAGCACTGCCACTTGTACTATACTCATCCTGTACATGTACATGTGCAAATATTAAGATTTCTAGAAAAAGTATGGTAAACACGTTCATGTACGGTGTGTACCGGTATACATGTACATGTTCATGTTCATGCATGAGTACATGTAGGTGTGGGTAGGCATTTTCACCATGTTCAGCAGACAAGTTCTTTTCCATCCCCACAAAATACCGGTAGGTGAAATGTCGAATGATGTACATGTATGTCCCAATAACTACGGTGCGGGGGTACCGGTACTTGTACTGGTGAAACTGCGATTTCCTTGGCATGGTACATATACACTGTACATGTGATGCGCAAAAGTGAAAATGTTAGTGTCAATGTTCATATCGCACAATACCAGGTTTTTTAATGCAAATAATTATGTCATGATACATGTGATGTACATGTACAGGTGTAGGTAAGATTTTTTTTCTTTTTTAATATCAATTTATAGTGCAGCTACTGGCAAGTGTTCGCTGAATTAATGTCAGTGGCATTTATTTGCAATTAAAGGAAGAACAGTTTAAAGGGTACTACTGGTACTCCTGTACCCTTTAAACGTGTTAAACTGCATGGTTCCTTTCATTACATGTACATGTGCTACTAGTTGCATGCATTTATAACGAAGTCCATTTAAACTTTTAGCACCACATTCAAACTACAAAGGACAGGTATTTATCTTCCTTTATTTCCAAGTTCGCATTTTCCTAAACTTTCCAGCCAGCCATTTACAGCCACGCCATCCAAACAGGGTCCTTTTTTGTAACGTTTAAACAATGTCAGGATTCGAATTGTTTTACTTACATGTAGATGAAAATCTGTATAGAAACAATTTGTATGTTTCATTGAGAGAATAAGTCATGAAATATTTTTCCTGTTATTCAGCATAAATTTAGAGTACATGTACAGTACATGTACGTACATGTACTCTTCAAATTCTATTAACTTGTGAAATTTTATCATGAGTTGTCAAACTTCAATGAAATTGAATGACAAATCATTAGTGACAAAATGCAGGATTTTAAATTGCAAGAACAGGAAAATTGGCCTGGGTACACGTACACAAGGTACTGGAAAATGGAAACATACATCATGCCGTCACGTCAGTGAAAAAATGCCGTCACTGCACATTTTGTGAAATTCAGGTTTTTCTCTGAATTTTGATTCAGATTTACATGAAGAACATACATGTACATGTAGGTAAATTTCATTGAGAAATGTTGCATATAATTCATCACAATTAATAAATGCTGAAATGTATCTTCATTACGGACCTTCGTGTTCATGCTCAGACGTCGTACTAGTATGGGTATTTATTAAAGCGCACTCAACGCAAACTGCCATATTATCACGCTTGTTCAAAATTCGTCAAAATTCATACCGATATTTCCTGAAATGCATATAAAAATGCTTTATTTTGCCCATTTTCCAAGGTAACTGATCACAAATTAAAATTTACCCCAAATTGTTCAATGTTATGATTAAAAATGCCTCCAAGGAGAAAATGTGAGAAACAAATGTACAGGTACATGTAAAGATAAGTTTTGCAGAAAATATAACATGTGCAAAATAACATTTCCACTGATTCAGATGCTACTTGAAATTTTAACAACAGGCTTTATATAGTCAGATGAGGTAAATTTAACTCAAACCTGAGATGATTTGGGAGTTTGATAGTAATAATTTGTGACTTTACCAGATTTACATGTACCTTCTACCGGTACATGCTTAATAATGAGCCACCGCGGTGTGTTAAATGCATGTCATACATGTACATGTAGGTACCGGGTATGGTATGTATCAACAAAGTTACAATGTTTTGGCCAGAATACGCATACATGTAGCACATCGTTGAAGCAAACACGTTTAACAAAGGATCACAGATAGACTAATACAATTCAGCACTGTCAAACTGGCATATTCCAAATAGCCAATGTTACAATCACACACGCATTTTGTCACGTACTGTGCATAATCCTGAATATACATGTACCATGCCACATGTACAAACATGTACCGGTACATGTATGTGTGTGTGTTATTTTTTCTCTCACTATATGTACTTGTTCAGGATGATCTGTAAATCCCTGCCATTCGATAAAAATGGCAAAGCTACCGGTACATACGTGTACATGTAGTGCCAGCTGGTAATTTAGGACAGCCAAAAATAGACTGTAGAAAATCCACACAATTGTAATAATTAACAGATTCTTAGATAAAAAAATAATATCCCCTTAGTGTTTAATTACATACCGGTACATGTACCGGTACACACACTGTATGCTCCTTTCCAGTTTTGCCAAGCACTACTGTAACTGAAAATGCAGGATTCAGTTTGTAATTCAGCAAGTTCAAGGTTTCATCATTAACAGGTTTTCAAGTGAATTCATTTTAGGAATTTATATTCAAATTTCAGAATGAATTCAAAATTCACACAGTTTTGGCACAACAGTTCCATACATGTACGTATACGTACAGCTACAAAAAGCTTGCAAAAATAAAACAAATGGAAAATTGCAAAAAGAGTCACTCTACCTTTTCCATTCATTTGTTCTCCACTTCAGCGATGGTGCAAGTGATCTTCAGCCTTTTGTTTCCAGCCCAAAGAGCTAACCATATGGCCGTTTCCTGGCCACTTGTTTGGCTCACAACGTGGCGTGCACCACCAACTGTTGTGCGTGCACTGCGGTCAATAACAGAGACCACTTCACCACAGACACGCATTAACTGAGACCGCCCCCCATACTGTGCGTTAGACAGCCACATTGATTAGGGCTCTGCCTACAACCCACTGCCGGCATGTGTGGACTGGTGGAGTGACAGATGTGACAGTGATATCCCAGGCCGTGCGTGATGCAATGCTCCTCACACGTGTAGCGCTTAAGTGCACTACACTCAATACCATGTTCTCAAGCACGTTCATACTTATCCTCATTCATTAACAAGTGCAGTGCTGCACCAAACATGCCAAAGATGTCACTTTAGAAATGGCAGCATCTGGTTTACATTCATTTACTGGTAAAAATGTACATGTACAGTGTAAGTTACAGAATGCACTGGTATGGTATGATACATACATTACGGTACGTACCCTGTGATGCATGTGCTGCATTATAGTGGCCTTAAAATTTATGTAAATGTACCGGTGTACATGTACATACAGTATACATTGCCCACTAATCTTTTTGTGTTGAAAGAGGATGAGAAAAGTCTATCATGTACCGGTTCTGGTACTGTACTGCACACTTTGTACATACAGTTCATGTACATGTATAGTACATGTATACTTGTACAGGTAAATGTGTGTACATGTGCTGGTATACATGTAGGCTCCTAGCAAGGAATCACTTTAGTATATGCGTGTACATGTGACTACGTACATGTACATGTGTACACACTGTAGGAACATTATTGCCCTTCATGGTACACGTACATGTACGTCTACATGTACATGTATATATATCTGCATGAATCATAGACATGTACATGTAGAAACATTGCACTATGTATGCACGTACATGTATACATGTACATGAACACACATGTACGTGTACATCACACAACTGATCTTACGGTATCACCAATGACTGCTATTGATACCACACCACCTTGAAGACGAACTGCTCCCAGCTCCCACGGTACAGTATCTTGTTCACAATACCATACGTTTCTCAAATTAAGTTCAAAACAAAACAAACCCAAAAGAAAAGGTAATTAAAAACTAAAAACAAATAGAGAAACCTCTGGGATGTTCATACATTTTGCAACGGATAGAGACCAACATGTCAAGGAACAAAGACACCTAGAAAATTACGCTTATTTAAATTCAAATTTACCAGTACCTGGACCATTCATGTTTCTTCCTTCAACACCAACAAACAGCTCAGGAAGTACTGACATGTACAAATACCGCTAAATGTCCTCTTAATGTAAATCGCAGGCCAAATCAGACACGCAACACACGTGGCTTAGGCAACACACGGAGAGAACAGTCATGTACATGTGCCGCTCCACGTAATTACATCAAATCCTCCTTTACTAGTAAATCATGAACTTTTATGCACAACTCCCCCAATATGCCAGCTGCTGCCCATGCCACTAATGAGTCAAATCCACATTATTACTCATATCCACACGCAGTGGTGTGTACACTGTACCATGTCTGGCTTCAAGCTGGCTTTTCCTGAGTAGACTCTATTCAAGTCTGTGGCATCTGGCCTGGTTAGTACAGAAGCTCCAAGTTTACTCGTAGTCACTTACAAATCGCTGAAATTACAGGCAGAGGAGGGTACCAGTACCTCTAATGGTACAATAGCTGCATGCAGAACATGATTGAGAAGAGACATTTTACATGTATGAAACAAGTATTCTGTGCTTCAACTCCCTCCACTTTCTGACTACCTGTCCTTAGATTCCTCAAAAGTTTCCTGTTGATTTATAATGATCTCAAAGAGCTCAACATTTCTTGAGATGCATGCATGTAACCTGGGAGATACAGACACATGAACAAAGAAACGTTTGCTAATTTTTTGACCATGTACAGCTGCGATGTACTCTTCCTCTTTTCAGAGTGAGATCCGTGACAAATCGACAGTTTGCCAGCTCTTCCCCGGTCCACTCACCATGAGTTCTCAAGACAACCATTTTTACAATCGAAAAAACTCCTGAGTGTTGATGAATGTCCTTGCAGTGACCCACATCAGAATCAGAATCCTAATTTTGAAATTTAAACCTACTTGTACAGTGTACCAGTACATGTACATGTAGGTACAAGCAGTACATTGTAACTACAAATATGTAGCGGTACGTGCACGTACATGTACAAGTACAATGTACACCAACAACATATCATGATTCAATTATAAGTACTGTACATGTACATGTAGGTACAGGTGTATAAATTTTTATAAGTAAATTACCGGTACCTTGATTTTGATGTCTTGATTGCTGCTTTCTACGGTAAGTACCATAACATTTACCAAAAAACTTTTGCTCACTAGTAACACACTGAATGAAGAGTCAGCTAGGAAAGGTGTGTAAAAGTTTTGTACTACATGTATTATGGGCATGGTACACCCAGGGGTATATTGTTAATGTGAAGCGTTATCTTCAACCCTCACAGAATCCAACAATACAAATCGCGTTTTTTTATTTCTCTTTTGTCGTCCACAAAATTCAACCACTGCAAGAGTGCTGGTAAGTTGGTGGCTCAATCAGCTCCAGTGTGTTGCAATTATTGCCAATGATGATGGCTACTACACTGCACAACACTGCCAGGGAAGTGGTGGATTTCCTCACTGCTAACTAGGCCTTCCTGAAACGTACTTCAAGGAACCTGGGAGCAGTTTTTTCAGTCCAAAAGTGTACATGTATAAACCAGCAGTCATGGTACCCGGTACTGTACCATAGTTGGTACAATGTGTACATGTACAAGTCAATACTATACCGATAGCATGGTTAGTCTAGATGACGATCCTACCACACCAGATGGACATTACTCTTCACCTGTTCGGTTCGTGTCCCCTACATACATGACATACATGTATACATGCTACAGTTTACACTGGGACCCTGGATTACAGAGAACCATCAGGATGGTACTGGTATGTAATCAATGATAAGGAAAATTGTGATTACTCTTCGTGTACTCATCAGCTGTACCAGTTTATGAAAATGCATACGAACATTTGTATGTAATGTAGCATGATGTACATGGTAGATTGTTAAGTTTCAGAATGATGTACAAGTAACCCTACAATATGTACAGTACATGTAGACATGTAGGGTCACACAGGCACAGTTCGTGGACATACGGTACGGTGCATACACGTACACGTACCAGTACATGTACACGTACATGTGCTCTGTATTTAAGGCTGTTCTGTTCTGCACGGCATGTGCAGCACTGTACATGTACCGTAATTCTCTGACATGAGAGATGTGGGAAAAATTAAACAAAAAAAAAAAAAAAGAAAAACCAAAACACAAAAACTGTAAGTCTGTTAAAGGTACATTGTACACGTACAGTATGTACAGTGCAATATACAACTGTAAACTTTTACAAGGCATGTAGTTTGTATGTACATGTACCATACTTTGCCAAAGAGAGACTATTTTTTAAACCTATAGATGTGTACTGGCATATGTACGTACATGTACACATCAATTGATACAAATATACCGGTACATGTATACAGTACATGCATGTGAAACAGTGCAAATATTACAAACATGATATTGAGAGTGCCCTGCGACTGCATTGGTACAGGTACCGCTAAACGATGATACACTGTACATGTACACACCGTACAAACTGTGTGGTTAACATTCAATGCGCATAATGGGTGTACTGCTAGTGTGGGTTTCGTACTGAATGCAATCCATTTTGCCTAAAGGAAGAAAGACATTGCACTTTTTTTCCTGAAGGACCTAAAAATCCAAGCTGATTATGTGTATTCTCAGACAAAGAATGCAGGCCCGGCAAACATATTAAATTACACTGTCTTAATCACGATCTCCGAGCAATTGTTGCCATGGCAAACTCAGGACTAATTTCTAAGCTTTCTAGTGCAGAGTTCCCTTTGGGAGCAGCGTGATTATTCCATGTTCGCATGCAAAGGCACAGACATACCAGGTACATGGACATGTACATGTACCGGGTACCCATGCATGCACATGTACATGTACCGTACTACACGTATCAATTACTTCCTTGGTTGGTTTTATCATGGAGGAGTTCCATGTAGGTTTCTGTATGTACCGGTACATGTAATACACTGTGTTCCAATGTATTACGTATTTCCATTCTTTTGAGAATCCACGAACAACCACTGAACAACATGTAAAACTGAACTGAAAATGCAGTGCAATAGGCCTACAATGTACCGGTACTAATGTACATGTACATGTACATGTATACTTGTACCATATTCACAATTGAAGCACTACATAATTTATTTTCAAACATTCTGCACAATTAAAGGATATTTGTGTGAAAACTATTTGACACCCCTTTGGATCTTAATCAATGTTTGGTAAAGTGTAACATGCTTCCAGATGACTGAGGGCGCTGTTTGCTGTGATGTCCAGCGGGGAAAGCACTGTTCAAAATATGGATTTTCTATTAAAATTTTGACACCAAAGTTTGCTCACTGAAACTACAGAGAAAGGGCCAAGAGTTACATTGTAATTGGCCACCCTGAGAACATTTTGGTAATTTATTGTCTAAATACATATGCAGGTACGTGTTCCTTCCTCTATGGTACATGTACATGCAGCACCATACATACATGTACATACATGTACATGTGTACAGTACTACATTATACCAGTGCACTTTATGCTGACCATGTACATGTACATGTACATTAGTGGCCCAATGCATTATTATTTACCATGTTTACAGTGCATGATGTACATGTACACGTGTAATGGTATTCAAAATTGGGTTTATAAAATACATGTACTGGTACATACATGTACATGTAAGTTCTCGATTACTGCAATCAATACCAAGGAGACAATATAAATGTAAACTGATCTTTGAAAAATGTTTAAATAATGACTACACGGTATGTACAGGTACGGTATGTATACATGTACATGTACGTATGTCATTTGAATACCTGTATATTAAGGTACATGTACATGTACAATACTGGTACAGTACATGTACCCATACATGGGTACTTTATGAGTACATGTACATGTACCGGTACTTAATATTTAAATGAAATACATAAGTATATACATGTACATGTACGGTGAGTGGTGTTACGCAACTTACTTTAGAAATTTTTTCTTTTTAAATTACAGGTTCTTCAGTGGAAATTAAATGACTGAGGGGTACCTTGGAATGAGATTTCATTGATTTTCATGTTGCTTAACTCATAAAAGTCCAGCAGTGGTCGTAAGAAAAAGAAACACCATGAATTTCAATCTTTTTTACTTCCAATTTGATAACTAAAATCATCAGCAAGTCTCCTTCAAATCATGTTCCTTAATCCTTAATGTGTCTATGTTCAGATAAACCATGCCTGAACATGCTGAACAAATGCATGACTGGCACTGAAAACCCAAAGAGGGCGGTAATGATGATGTACATGTACAGATGCGGTACAGATGGCGTTCGTACAGAACACTGCAATTCATGTCATAGGCCTTATCGGTAGTTGTAACTTCAAAACGCCTTAAAAAATTGTTTCAGTCTCACTACTTCTAATATGTTGCGGTACATGTACCAGTAGAGATCACCCATTTTGGTAGGGAGGGGGCAATTTCACGAATCTACTGGTACAAAATGTACAAGTGTACATGTGGGGAGGGGCAGGGATGGGAGCTCAGGGGATTGGAGGTGGGAGACGGGTAGCAGCCTACACACATGTACATGTATGTACACTGTACATGCAAGTTTTTCAGAAACCAATCATCTTTAAATACTGGCACTGTTTAACCTTGACGGTACATGTCCATGTACCATGTGTACATGTACCAGGACATGCACACGTGTATAAGACAATAAGTGGTGCTCTTCATGAAGTTTGCACTGCCATAAGTAATGGACAAAAAAGGCAATAAAAACATGAAAAAGCTTAGTTTTAAAGACTTTTCAGACTGACAAAAAATGCATACATATACACAGGAATAGTTCAGCAGTCTGTACATGTACATGCAGCTGAACTTGAGTTATTGGTACGTACATGTACACGTACTTACAGTGAGTATGATGGTGCTGGATCATTAAGTTTGAATAACCCGATTCAACAAAAATGAAATTCTACAGTAGCCAAACCCTTTTATTGAGGCTTCTTCACGACAGTTTTCGTCTCTAACATTATTTTACTACAGTCTGAACAAATATCCTGGAAAGCACTTACCGGTATATAACCCTGATTAACCACTAACGACTGTCTTGTGTGACTTTAAACAGGTTCTAAGTCTGCTTGCATGAACAAAAAATGTATTCTTGTGACAATTCCAAGTCTGTGGATGAACATGCAGGAATATCCCTTTCCTTCACAGCATTACAGCACATGCCCACCATTCACATACAATCCAAATATGCCAAAGAAACACACAGCGTGGTTGTGCAAAGAAAACAAGATTCCATACCCCTGCCCCCCAAAACGATCTTGCCAAAGAACGATGGTCGTCCATCAACCAGATGCATGCGCAGTGTGTGATGCATATTACCAAAGAGTCCACGGTGTGTTTGGATCGTTATTGTGGGGAGAAATGGTATGAGAAGATGGTGAGCAAAGAGCTCCTGACTTTTCTCCCCAAAAGTCAGTTACAAGCACCTGTAGTATTAAAACCCTAGGCTGCTATCTTGTACATGTGGTGTGGAAGATGCAGACCGAGGACCAATCAAGTTTTGCATATTGGTTTGTTCATTTTCGGAGGTGGGGGATGTTTTACCTGTTACAGCCTTACATATATACATGTACAGGCTGCGTGTCCTGCAGGTATCAGGCCAGTCACACAGCTACAGGCTACTCGTGCGATAAAAGACGGATGTCAAAGCTGTGATTTACCGGTAGGACTGAAGCAAACAAAATTCTTTAATTACACCTTAGCTGGAGTGATGTAGTGCAAGTATTCCCATCTCATTCTCTCAGTGAAGGGTACATTTAAGTTTAAAATGTTTAAGCAGAAGACTGAACATGGAGTCAAATACAAGTGAAGTGGAACATTTCTCACAAAGTGAGGCTAATTTGTTTCCTTTAAAAGCAACATCTTTGTTTATTCATAAACACAGGGCTTTAGAGGCCTTCATAGAAGTCATTTCTCGATAATGGGATAAACGAGACTCCACTTCTGTTTGCATACGATGCGCACAGACTATCAGAGATTTTCTGAGCCCTCCTAGAGGAAAATAAATTGCGGTACGAACAAATCTTCTAAATCAAGGTAAAAAGTAAAAGTTAAACAACAGCAAGATCCAAGGACAGGATAATTCAGGAAGATGAGTAGTCTAAATACCAAATAACTTGGACCCTACATGTACAAATTGCCTTTTTTTAACATTTGGACATGGTCAGGTGATAGTACGTTCCAAGTACCCTTCCATATACATTTCCAATACTTTTGCTTTCATTACTTCATTTCACTCTAACTGGCTCGTATCAAGAGTCAAAATCCTCTGATTTCACCGCTCAAACTGTCCTTAAAATGTCAAATATGCCCATCTATGGATTTAGTGAGAATCAAAGATTCCAATGATGATAATATGGTTCACTCGCATGTAGGAAGAAAAGAGAAATTTCCCCTTCAAGTCAGAAACGCTCTTGTCGATGAGCTCAAAGACGTCATCTTGCCATTTGAACTATATGTTGATGTCCTGTTGACGATGTCGCGGCGCGCCAGCCTAGCGGACCATTCACAGAAAGCATGCTGTGTTGGCACATGCACGCTCATGACTGTTTCCTGAGCAGCGTAATGTTCAGTATACAGTTTCGATATGGTCACAACTTTGCCCGACCAAATGTTAAAATGTTACAAAATTGCGATTTGTAGGGTCCAAGTTAATTGGATAATTTAATAGAAGGTGAGCAAGCAATCTTCATTTCAATCGGGAAATGTGAACAAGCAATTTTCACTTCGATCGGGAAATGTGGTAACTACTGCAATAAAAAATAGACACAGAGTAACCCATCCTCCTAGGCCCTTCCTCCATCATCAGGTCGGGGACCAAACACAATCTAGCAACGTCCCTAGTTTCTGCTTATGTCGCTACATTGTAGTTTAAGCGGTAATGACGTCATTTTCATCAGGTCACGTGATAATGATGTAATTTTCCCGTGCAATTTTGGAAAAAAAAACAAGATTTGAAATGTCGGCAGCCAACATGGCCACCGTTGCCATTACCATTGGAGTCTATGGCAAAGTTGTTTTCGATCGCTATTTTGGAAAATCGCCACAGTAAACATAAAATCTGCCACGTTGAATCGATGGAGATTTATATTGGCGACATTTTCATGCATAAAGTAAATTTCGGCAAAGCTTCATTTTTTTCGCGTAAAGGTTTCATCAGCAGAGTTGGACTTGCCTGCCCACCGAATTCGACACATCCAGTGCATGATTTTACCAAAAATTCTCCTCGATCCGCTTTTATAGATACCAAATGAAAGTAAAATTTCATTTAGATCTTGGGTAGCATGTTTCCTGTAAAGTTGATCGATCAGAGGAATTTGTTTTGAAGTTTCTGGCCGATAAAGAGATTAATGTTATCTGCAGACCGTGATCTAAAAATAGCTCAAAAATTACATCATCATTGCACACATGAGCGGCGCATGCATAGTCTGGCATTGTCATTCGTTTGTGGTTTGATCCCCGACCTGATCATGTCCATGACCTCACAACTGCTCTCGAGGGATGGGAAACTTTGATTGAGAAGTACTCAAGTAGGCCTACCAAGTACCATGGCAGTAGAATTTTTGTCAACACTCACCAATTTACTTTAAAGGCTGGGGTAAAAAACACCTGTGTCACCAACCCTGTGTAAACAAAAGGGCCAAATAAGATACATGATGCAAGTGCAGAAGTAGGGGCCCAGGGCATACGCATGCGCACATGGCATGCCAATTTTGGCATGCAGTGTCATGCAATTCACCATGTTCACGTCATGACGATCATACAAACATGACATGTAATACATTGTCATGATTGCAAATGAGCAGAAAATATACCACAGACATATACTTACCTTAACGCCTGAAAGAAAAATACTTCTTTTCAAGGAATAAACGCTGCACATTAATTTTTTTTGTGATGTTTCGTTTCTTTCCCTGGCTGTAGTGTTACGGGGAGTGAATTTTCTACCGAAAATTAATTTAGATTGATCCATACGCCTTACGTTTCAGATTTACCACAATAATTAACACTACGTTATCGTTAGGTACCAGACGGAGAGACTAGTTGGAGAGCGCCCTCCTTTGATATTGCAGTGAATCGTCATTGACAGTTTGTTGGATTCTTCTTGTTGCTCGGTGCTTGCAAACAGCATTCCTGCTGATCGTCAGATTGTATATACTGTGCGGAGATTAGGCCTGCCACTGCCAATAGCTGTAGGAATTCAGTGCAGTAGTACATTTTAATTTGCCATTGGTAGGCAAGTTCTGAGATGGATGAATTCGATATACCCGAAAGAGGTAGGTAACTAGGTTACTTTTTTTGGAATACGGCCAGCCGTTTTTACATGTACATGTTTAAGTCCATTTCAATTTTGTTCGTTAAACATGTTAAGCCAGGTTAACCACGTCAAGTGGTAGACATGCATGATGCAGTGAGGAAACGGGTCAAGTCGTCCCCCAAAATTGAAACCCTGGTCAAGTCGTCCCGGGTCAAATTGTCCCCAAGTCAAATCGTCCCCGGTAAGTCGCACCCCACTAGTTCTTACAATTTTCATTCGTTCTATGCAGCTACATGTACATGCAGTAGCTGGCGGCTTTTGAAATCTACGGTGACCAAGACGTGCCACATAATATTATTAGAAGGGCGATTCCTGGTGTGTGCCAATGCATAGGCCAATATAACAGCCCATAGGCCTATTCTTTGAAATGCCAAAGCAAATTGATCATCTTTAAATTTCAAATCTTCCAGTAGTCATTTCCAGTTTATTTGAATATTTTTCTGCAATCAGTAATGCGGAAATGAATTTTAGTTATTTTGAATTACTAGGAAGTACATGTACATGTAAGAAAACCAGTTAACATTTTGACTGGGTTGTTTTAAGAGTGTAAAGTGAAGGAAATCTTGTAGGATTGTATTGAAGTTATATTTTGTAATAAAGCTCATTGTAAAATGAAGTTACTTGTACAAGTAATTGTTGCTTATTGATAGATCGTTTAGGGTATGCGCCTAATTGGGGCTCCATATCAGTGGTGTGTGTGAGCACTCCAAGTCAGCCGCAGCCTTTGTCCAAGCGGCAAGGCTCAATGCGTACGGCTACCCTTTTGAGGTTTCACCGACGAAGGTGGTGTTTCACAGCAGCTTTAGATGTGGCGTACGGGCCGACAACTGAGCCGGGGACGCTCTGCGCTGGGACGCATTATACTTTTCTTCCAAATTTCTCAAGGGCTCATTTTCACCCTCTATTCTTAGAACTGTATGCAAGCAGGCCTTCCAGTGCGATCAGTGTGAGCACTGGCAGCATCGGGCGTGTGACAAAATTACCGCAGTTAAAACTTGATATTAAAGTAAAAAAGAAAATAAATTATCCCCCCCAAAGTTGCCGCAGGAAAAACTTGATAAGTAATAAAGTTAAGAAATAAATTATCTGCCCCCCCAAAATTAATTACCGCAGTAAAAATATGAGGAGTAATAAAGAAAATAAATCCCCCCCAAACAAATGGCCGCAGTAAAATTATAATTGAATTATTTATACGGGGGACGATTTGACTAGGGGACGAGTTAACTCAGACCGAGTTGACTTGGGGATGATTTGACCCGGGGACGA
The DNA here is from genome assembly GCF_001949145.1 of Acanthaster planci. The sequence continues at coordinate 996,396 of NW_019091526.1, forward strand.
CATGACTCAGGGACGACTTGACCAACATTCACAAATGACAGGCACAGACGTACAGGTACATCATACACACGTATACGTAACGTACTGTACATGTACAGTGTACATGTACTCCGTGGTGCAAGATGTACAGTTTACCATTATCTGGTCAGACATTACATGTACGTGCATTGAAATACCTGCACATACTGTACACATGTACATGTAGCTGGTAAGTATTGACTACTCCTTCAGAGCAGGACGAACACAAGGTGTAATCAGTTAGCCTCAGTGACTGTCATTCATGAGGGAGGCATGTGACAACAGTTTGATCTCCAGGTCAACAGGTAGTTGTAAATTTTTTTCCAACAAGAAAGGGTCATCTTTTTAATAAGCACATATTTTAAATCGACCCCAAGTTCAATGGCAGGATGTCTAATTTCACTTTTGTTTCTGTGATTCACGGATTCATGGCTCTGAAACATTTTAGAAAGAGGAAAACTCTGAAATATTTGTTTTAAATGATTATCTTACAGTAAACACAATTAATAAATGTACTTGTATACACGTAGATGTACATGTATGTACCACAGTATGTTAAGCTAAGAAAATCGGTCATGATTCCTTTCATATTTTTGATAAAACAATATGATTTTAACTGAGACAAAAATTCCACTTTTGAAATTTTGACTTCATGTGACACTGCCTCTACTTGCTGATGACGTGACCTACATGTACAATGTACATGTATGTACAGTACATCAGTTCTGTCTGCCTGTGTGAAACTTGGCCTACTGGTACATATATGCATTTGATACAAGTACTGTACTTACTGTACATTGTACATGTACATAGGCCTACATGTATATACACATTGTTACTCTACATGTACGTTTTTGTGAAGCCAAGCCAAATCACCTTGTTGACAGTAACAAGTTCCTAGACATTGTGAGTGAACCGCAGACTGACTCAGCAATATTGCTTTAAAATTGCCAATACTGTGCAAGGTTATCATAATAAAACGGAGAATGCTTTATGGGTGTGATCCACTTTTACATGTTCATGCATGGAGGTAAACAACATTGGTACCTCCATGGTATATGTACATGTACGCAGTGTAACCTGGGCATGTACGGACATGTACCTGTACGTTGATACATGTACATGTAAATGTACATTGCACTTTATTAAGTTACTCACATTACGACAAGCCTTTTGCCATGCTTGCGAGTTAATTTGGAATAAAATCTGGTACCGGTATACTGAGTCCTTTCAATTCAGGTGAACATAACAATTTGAATTCTCCATACCAAAGACACTGTTGCTATACATGTACTGTACATGTACCTCATGATTCGGGGCAAACTTTTGATTAGTTACATTGTACATAAGAAACACCTTGCACCAATACTTACACTGTTTTCAGTGAGTAAGGTGTTTAGCTTGTGGCATACCATGACGGCCATCCAGCTTGATTCCACTTTTCCTCCGTGCTGATTTTTGTTTTCCAGCTTTCCTTTATCCTTCTGGCTGCCAAGGCAAGGCAATTCATGCAGTAGTGGTGATTTTCCTTTCCCAAGACTCACCCTATCTGATCCCGCCATCTCCTTCTCACTTGCCGACTTACTTGGGTAGCTTGAATTAACGTTGTTTAATTTTGTTCACTGATTTTTTCCTGAAATTTTTCTTCCCTTCTCAGTTGGAACACCACCGCCGGTCTTCCCTTGCGACATCTGCGGCCGGTCCTTCATTGAACAGACCTTACAGCGACATATCAAGATCTGTGAGAAGAATGCTGTCAAGCAGAGGAAACCTTTTGACTCCTTCAAACAGCGTGCGGCGGGCACGGACATCAAGACTGCGCCCAAGGCTGATCCCAAAAAACTTGAGAAGGCGGTAAGACACTCAAAGCTCAGAATGGGCTGCTTGCAAGTATGTGACATCACAAGCATCCTTGTGGGTGTTGAAAGGAATTGTATCTTGCCTCTCTGGGGAAAAATCTTTTAAAGAAAAAGGAAAAGAAGCCACAAAAGAAAACGGAAATTGAAGGGGATGTACATGTAATTCACCCCTTCCATGAACCCCTCCCCCGAAACCTTTTCCTTTTTGCCTGCTTTCTGGTATGGTAAAGCCCATGAGCATTAGCACATGTACATTTGTGTACATTGTACCAATACACAAGCTGATGGGGGGAATCTACAGTACAAGTGTATTTTGGAAATACCGGTATTCCGTGAAACTGCCATGTAGTGTTTAAATGTTTAGCAAACTTTTCAGTCAGTCTGTTGCATTCTACGGGATTGAGCTACATGTACATGTACATATGCAGATCTTTGACTTGTACCGTAGCACATACATGTAAGAAACATCAAGGTACATGTACACATGTACCAGTACAAGCTGTGAATAGTGCGTATGGATTCCAAATAAACTGTTGAAACAAACTGCCCGAGATACCCGGTACATGTACCGGTATATTAAAGTCCAGAGTTGCTTCTCATGCTTTGTAGATAAAAGAGTTTGATTCATGTAGATGTTGCTGCTATGAAAGTTCAAATTGGATTGGAAAAGCACAACTTCAAGATTTCAAATTGGGGATCTGTTCAAATGTTTGCGATGATTGGTAAACTGAAATATCATTTAATATGTGTATGCATATGCATGGCTGTAACATGCACATTTCTAAACATAATTCTTGTACCTTATAGAAAAGAGCGACAGCAAACTGGCGCAACAAGCATGAAGAACTAGTGTCCACGCTGCGGGCAGCGAGAGGGGTCACTCATGCAATGAAGACAGGGGCACCCCTACCCCCACCTCCCTCACAGTCAAAGGTCAACCCAGGTAGGTTGTCGAGACTCAGCCCCAGCGGCAGAGGTGGGTAGAGAAAGCATGGCTCTTACCTGCACCATGTGCACTGTATTGCCACCAAGAGAGCCAGCAGCAGCCTGTGTGTGCTACAACAGTCATTTGCAAAAGTTTAGGACCACCCATAGAAAATGCATTAACCTGAAAGAAAACCAAACTTAAACCAATCAATCATGGCAACTTACATGTACACGTATGTTTATTTTCAGTGTGTAACCTTGGTACATTGGTTGAACATTTTTGACCACATTTCCATGATTTGGACATGTTAACAGTCTAATATTCAGTGTGCCCTCCCTTATTTCTGATTGCTTAGACTGGTTTTTTTTACCCATGCTGCCTTGCAGGCAAAATGTCACACAAGACCTGCCTTTGCAAAAAAATTCACTCAAATGGGTATATACATGTAGCACTACACTGATGTTATGCACCACTGTAAAAATCATGTTAAGTAATCATTCGGTGAGACAGTGTAATGCAGGCCCAGTGACAGAAATACCAATAAAATTCAAGGTGGTCTTAAACTTTTGCAAATGACTGTAAAAAGAAACTACATGTATTATCAGAATGAGACAAATTACTATTAAAGGCTGGTTCATACATGTACCGGTACTTGCCATGAAAGTTAACATGAATGCAAAATTGTACTTCAGGTAAAATATTTGTGCTGCGAAATTTGCAAAAGTTGAACACCTTTCAGCTCGAGCATTTCGAGACGTCAAATTCACTTGGCTCTTCTGTTCCCCTGAAATGTTAACCGGCCTATGAAGATCATTGCATCGATGGTCCAGAATTCCTCTTCAGCTTGAAAGAGCCTGTTCAGAAGTCCAACAGCCTGTGCACAAAATGAAGTGTGGCAAAGGTCATTCGGGACAACCAGCTTGTGCGCGTCAGATTGGCCGCATCAGTTCGGCCACACACGCAGCACAACACACGCAATGCATGTTCTGACTGGCAAGACATCAGATACACTTTCTGTTCACAAATAACTTTGCCCTTTGAAATGTCAAATTTGCTCCTTACGTTGACTTGAGGAAATACGAATAGTCTGCTGTGGTTTATTTGGGTGCTTTCACCATTTACGGTACATGTACCTGTGTGTAGGCAAACCTAACCACTGAACTGAAAGAAAACAAGCTGTAGCCCTGAAGAAGTGTGAGCAGGTGCACCTGCTGATGTGCATTCTCTTATGTGAGCCAAGTGGTGACGACTGATTTAAAGCTCTACAGGAAAGTGTACATGTACATGCAAAATGTGACATCATATGTACATGTATTTGGACCTATTGCTCCACCTTGGTGTAAATGGTCTGTTGTAAGGAAGACATCCACACCATTGTGTGAGTTGGACTCCCCAGTGTATTGTGAAGCTTTGACACAAAAACAAGTCTAGTGGGTAACAGGCTGGCTTGTTCAAAGTTATAAAATAAAGTTTACTAACAGTGTGTCCCAGAAATGGTGCAAGTACATGTACATGTACATTTGTAAATACTAAACAGTATAAAGAAAATAAAAGCCCTCAAGACTGAGTTGGTGCCACTTCCTAGTCTGATCACCAGACCTATCATAAAAACATGCATTTTACATGTACCATTTGATTTCAAAGGGGTTACTGATAGATTTTACACTGAAGCATGCTGGGGAGTAACTGTTTTTTCTGGAAAGTGGTACAAGCCCATTTTTGAGTTTTGTGTTTACTGGGACATACATGTACAGTGTACAGTCACCAAAAGCAAATAAGATGGAATGATAGGCATCATCAAGCCAAGGGTGTCGTCCTTTGAACCATGGACAATGTTTGCTTGTGCCTTGTTTTTGGCAGACACACTGCTTATGCTCAAAGCAGATGTTTGAGAGTAGGAAATTTGGAATTTCAGGCATGGCAGAAATGAAGTTACCAGTGTTTGAATCATGCCCGCAGATTACGTGCAATGTCCAACATGCCAGAGAAACTTCAATGAATCTGCAGCAGAGAGGCACATACCATGGTGTAAAGAAAAGAATAAACGGATAGGAACTACCAGCAACAAAACAGCAGCTGAAAAGGAGAAAATGGCCATAAGGACACAGGTACAAACTAAGACAACATTCAGTGAGAGAACTTAGTACTTTTTGTATCCCAACTCCTAAAAATCATTCTCAGTTTAAAGTGGAAGAAAATTTCTATTTACATGTACAAGTGCGGGGTACTTTTTCTTTAAACCCAAGATCAAAATTGGAAACATTGATGCAACTAAACTACAGTCAGTCACCCTGTGGGTGTAGCCATATGGTTAGAGGATACCTTTGTGAAAATCCATGAATGCACATGTACCTCAGGATGCAACATGTCTATGTTCTCCGTGGTCAACTTGTTCTGTAATAAGTTCAACTGATCAATAGTGCTGGAATGATGTCTGTGACCCTTTGGACAGGCTCCTAAAAGTCCTACAAATTGGAAATGGTGTCAGTGGTATTTACATTTTCATTGTCGATGTCAATGGGAAGGTACTTACATGACTTAAGTGTATGGGTACTTCCAAGCAGCCATTAACTTTGACAATATGCCATTGGTTTCCTGAACCTTGAATAATGTTGTTTTATTCAGAAAATTTCCCAGCAAGAATGCCTTGGCAGTTAAGGTTAATTGACAGCTCATATTGTAAAAGGTGCATTTAAAAGTTTCTCAAAATTGAGTAGAAATTGGAACTCGAGGGAAAAAAGAAACGTAGTGCCTAAAGCATGTGTGGGTCATATGCCAGTCTTCAACAAGTATTGTCAGTTTTCTTCACCCAATCTGCACAGTACAAACCGCCTTTGCCAGGGAGCAAGAAGCGACAGATTGTCCCTCCAAAGGCCGGCCCAGCCTTGAGGACAGGGCGGACGGGCTCCGGATCCAACATGCAACATTTGGAGGACCAGTACAGTAACATGAGCGTGAATGAGAAAACCTCATCTGGCCGAGGGAGAACGAAACCAGGTCAGTCAGGTGAGAAATTTAATCCTGATAGTCAGTTGTGTTGTAACTGGTAATACATGCAGTTCACAGGACAGTGCAACTACAAGAGGTCGCCATGAAGTGGCTATAGTCATGTTTACTGTCAGCAAAAACAAAACATTGGTCTTTGTCTGTCAGGTTTTTTGAGTTTCAAAGTATGGGAGCAGTGCTCTGCCGCCTCAGCAAAACACACTTTTAACCACTTGGTGCCGGGGTTCCCGGTACCGGGTACGTTGGGTTTGTACGCATAGCCAGGGTGCCCAAAATTGGGCAAAGGAGCTGGGCCTTGTAACAAAAGACCGAGCTGCTGGGAATTGTCATCCTTTTCAGCTGGCATAAGCGGAGGTAATCCGTCACTGTTTTGAAGCAGTATACCACTGTTTGCGGCATTCAGATCTTGCTGATTATCAGTGGGGGCAAAAAAGCTCCAGCACTCCAGCGATGAGCGATACAGTACTGCTGCACGCTAATCTGGCCGCATTTGAAAAGACACCACTGCCATTCAGCAATGCACTGGGCCAATTTTGGGAACAAAGGAAATTATGCAACACCACACAATCTGGGCTCTCTTTACTGGGTGGCAGGCCTGGCTGTAATACTCGGATGTCAATGGAGGTTGCCTGTCAGATTAGAGTAGCCACCAGACAGTTATTCGTGTGGGTGTGAGCATCCAGTAAATGAAGTTATGAGTTTTTGAAGAATTCTGAATGGGCCTAAATTGTGTATTTGCTGATGAAGTCCAGCCTTGTTGACATATACATGTACACTTTCCTATTATAGAGCTTTGAATCCATCAGTTCTTCTTGGCTCCCATAAACAAGCGCTCATACAGTACACGTACATGTACATTTAGCATGATGTCATCAGTAAACATGGTAAATAGACCTACTGGTTAACCTGTGATTGAATTGGGAAATCATACATAATACTAGTATGTTGAGGCAACCAACATCACTTTTGTTTGTTAAGTATTTATAATCACTAACACTATCACTGCTCTTCTTCATCAGGTGGGTATGGGACGGTCAACGGATCCAAAGCCCGGAGCGCAAGTCTTGAACGGCGGTTAGAGAAGTCGTCTGATAACTACCGCAGTTCCAGCGGCGACAGCGTGCGTGGGAAGAGGTAAGGAGACGTCATTAGTTAAGTGCATGAGCTATGCTACTGTGTTGTACAATGGCAGCAGAAGAGCTCAGCTATCCAAAATGTCGTGGCTGCAATTTGAAATTACACGGCTACCTATGAAAACCATTGAGTAGTGGCTGCGGCCATCTGCCACTGATGTGCCAGTTGATTTGGACAGCCACTCACATTTCCATTGGAAACTGCAGTGTCCTTTCTGTCTGTCTGCCTGAGAGCAGCAAATGGCATGGAGCAGAAACAGCAAGTTGCTGTTTTGACCATAAGTTCAGTATGCTACCAGTACTAAAAGGTACTGTATTCCAAAGCACGTAGATACATGTGCGTGTACCATCAAAATGCAGTTCTTGAAACCAGAAATGCCAGTTTCAAGAAAACAAACACAGAAAATCATCTATAATGTATATGCACTACATTTGAAATTGGAGCAGCCATAGAATGCTTTCAAGTTTGTTCAGGGTTAATGCAAGTATGAACTTGAAGGAATTTGATGTACATTTTATATAAGAAACATTCTCATTGAAATTTGGCAGAGCTGAAAATGATTGAAGTTTTGCAAATTAATTCACACAAATGTAAGGATTGCCGAATGACTGATTATTCTGTATTTTTGTTTGCCTTCTGTGTTTGTCATGTCATCCCATTTATCATGTGATTTGATATCCACACTTTGTGTTTCCTTTTACCATGGTTGCACTTGTTCACATGTGTCATGTTGGTTAATTGCTGCCATCCACTTGTTGCTTCCTTTGTTTTTTCACTGATGAATCCCCTGTGCCATGTTATGTTCTGTGTGTTGTCTACTTGGAATCAACACAACATCCACATGTTATCCACTTGTCATTCGTGTGTTACTCCCACCTCCATCTCATCCACATGCTGTTCATGCTCTATTTGTATGTAATCCACATACAACTTGCATGCTATATGTTAATCATCCACTCATTATTCCTTGCGCATTTGTATGCCATCTACAACCCATCCACCTGTTATCCATGCACTATCCCCATCCTCCATACATACGCTCCCAACCAATTCCACCATCCGTCAGATACACCGATGACGAGGATGAGTATGATTACAATGGCTACGGTGATGCGGCTGACCGCTACGGTCGTCGGAAAGCAGGGTCGAATCACATATTGCCTCACCAACGAGTGAAAGCAGCCAAAGTGCAGAGGTTTGTTCCCTTCCCCCAGTTCCTTGCCCAAAAGTTTCCTCAAAGCAACCCGTTCCATTCCCTTGCAAATTCCTAATAAAGCAGGCAACCCATGGATCAATGATTTAACGTACTTTCAGATTTTTCCCATGTCACTGTTGTACATGTAATTTGTCCATCCATCGCTTAACAAACTGATAGTCAGGTTATCTTTATTGTAGAGTAATTGGTTGTGCTTCTCAAACAGTGCTCTGCTGAAAGTGTAGCTGTAGAAACAAGTGTTATGAATATTGGAGTCATAAATTTACACTGCCCCAAATGAAGTGAAGAACCTCATTCAATGCATTGAATTTGGACAAAATACAAGTAGGTTAACAGAAACCATTAATGGAATGGCTGCAAACTGCTGGCTCGCAGCACTAAATCACAGCTTCATGAACACTGCACTGCACAACAAAAGATATACTGTAGGAAGTTATTTGTCAATTTGTTACATTGCAATTGGGTCATTCCGTGAAGTTGGGGCACAATTTGTGACAGCGTCCTTGTTACATTTGCAACTTTTACCACCTGTCATGATCTCTGGAGTAGGTCAATTACTTTGTAAAAATAACGCACACCTCTGTATTCAGCCTTGCAATATGTATAACAATGTCAATTTGGAAACCACATGAAGGGAACTACAGGTACATGTACACATGTAGCTGTTCATATTTACGGAACCCATGTAACAATTGACACCATCACAAATTGTGCCTCAGCCTCATGGAATGACCCAGCCGTCAAAAACTATTTTGTAATGTTAATCATAGTCTGTTGTGACACACATGTATAGGTATACCACTGAATATTATATTCAGATACATTTTTTTCTGCCAGTTTATTATGTTTTCAATGTATGAAAACTATCTGACCTCCCTCTTATTAGATAAATGCATTGATAAGGGCACTTTTCAACCATTCCAAATTGTCCATGTTCTGCCAGACAACTGAAGGTACTGTTGCAGTGACATCAGCTAAGGAACCAATGATTCAGTGCATAGGTGTTTCTCTTCAAATTGTTAGCTGATAGTATTTTATGAAAAAGGGTTGCTCCCTGATTGCAATGGACATGTACTTACAAAATGCATCGCCGCAGAAAAGAAATATCAGGCCAGCAACATAAAAATCCAGCTGTTTCTTGTGCACAAGCTATTGTAGCATTGACATGATTGAGGTTTCCGTGTCTCCTCAAGTATACATTAGCATCACAATTTTGCTCGTGAAAATAGAATTACATGTACCCATTAGCAGAAAAACCAAAACAAGTGACAAAATGCATTGAAAATAGTGAAACTAAAGTTAAACATTGAGGTTTAAAAATCAAGACATGGTGCATTTTGAAGATTTGCATTGTACAAAATGCATTGCAGTAACCCTTGAACTATTGCGGTGTAACCTCTCATTACTTAAACAGGTGTGTCTGTTTCTTATTTCAACATTGTCTTTCTTTGGTGCTTCAGATCAACAAATTCGAGGACCCCTACTCCGCCCTCCAAGTACTCCTCAGGATCCATCCAGCGTAAGCCTAGCCTAGAGAACGTCAACGGCCGCCGGGCCTCCAAGTTTTGCCATGAGTGTGGCACTCAGTACCCCGTTGCCCAGGCTAAGTTCTGCTGTGAGTGCGGCACCAGGCGGGCCTTTCTGGATTGAAGTAGTCAAATCAGTGATGGTTCCTGTGACTTGCCAGGCTATTTAGTAGAAAGTCTGCAAAACCTATCGGAAGGTTTGTGAAAACCTCCTTTTCCAGCCTTTGTCCCCTTGACTGAAGTCAGGAACCGACCATCCAGTCAGAGCATGTTTCTGCTGTTACAACTCTTGGCTCTGATCAAGTACTTGAGGACAGAAAGATTATACAAGTTTCAGGGAAGGGACAAATGGCCCCTCTGATCTGCACTGAATACACCAGTGGTCATGCTAAATGTTTAAGTTTTATATACACATTGGACTTTGTTGACACACAGCTACGTGTACCTGAGTTACATTTAAATCCGGTCTTAGTTCCTTTCCAGTAGACCGAGATCAGAGGGAGAACTTTAATGTGCCATGCAGGAGGGGGGCGGGGATGATAGAAACTATGAATATTTTTTCTCACAGTGAATTTTCAAATGCCTTTACTTTTGAAAGAATCTTCACCCTTTCCCCTCCAAAGAAAGGTGGTAGCACTGATTCAAAACTGTTGGTCTTTTCCCTTTTTTAAATGAGAAAAGCAACAGTTTTGGTTGGTGGGGTCCATTTCTGAGCATAATACAGCAACTGTTAAATTTAGTTACAAGGCCCAAAAATATTGTGCATTTTCTCAAATGATGAAGCATTCATAGAGCTAGAAATTTATAAGGCTAGTGATTATGCACTCATCTTAAGATTTGGAAATTATTTTGACTGTTTTAAACCATAAATAAACACAAACGAGAGTTGGCCCATTCTTCCTTGAAGACTCACTTTAAATGAGTGAAGAAAAGAAGCATGGTTCCTATTTTTTCGAAGTACTTTAAGTTGTTAAATCTCCGAAGGGCATTTAAATAGATACACTTCCATGTTAATTTGTTGGACACAATTGTTTTTCTTTGTGAAATGTGAAAATTGATTTCACACTCTGAGTTGATGTATATGAAGCACTGAGGCTGTAAATTTTTTTCTGTTTATTTTTATCATTCCAATCCAGTTATTTTAACAGCCAGTACTGTCTTTGAATGAAATAATGAACCTTGTGAAATTCAGTGTATGTTAAACATATGTAGTTACTGCAGAAGTTTAACTGTGTAAATAAAGTCAGCACAGTTCATGTAGACATATATGCAACATTTGTTTTTGCATAATGCCCCTTTGTAAATAGCCATGCATGTACATGTATATAAGGTTAATGTAAATATTCTGTTGGTATGCTTGCATAAAGTTGTTAAAAACTTGTGAATTAGTTGTATTGAATTTGTTGTTGAAGTATTCATCATTGAAACTGCTTAACAAATAACTTTTGCTCAGAGGGGAATACTTTCCAGTGCCCCTCCTCTAAAACTTCTAGCCATTTCTCAAACCAAGAAGCATTCAGTGGCACCTAAGAAATGAATACACATTTTGTATCCCACTTTCCTTTTGAGGTTTTATCTTTGTTACTGTCAAAATGCCGCTGATAATGACTCCCCTTATTAGACTAAGTATCTGTCTGCACATCAGCATTTTCCAGAAGTATTTCATAATTTGGTGATTCAAGTTCACGGCTCTATTGCAGAAAGGCCCAGGACTCCTCACCAGTAGAAAAGAAATACCTGTGCATGTATGACCTGCGTCATGAATTTGATAGTCCCTCTATGCAGGTGACAGCATAAAACAGATTGAGCAAGAAGAATATGCATGTTGCCATTTCTAACAAGATGCACAAACATATCAAGAGGTGACATTCACCTGCTCAGTCAGGAGCGTTGGGCAGAGAAACGATTTGTAAAGGGAAAAAAGGTAACCAATGAAAATACCCAACTCGTGCATAGGCAAAGTCGGCCTATTTATTCAAAGGGCACAGTAGGCCCAGTGCCTAGGGCCTATGATAGATTCAGGGCTCTACAAAAAATATGAAGGCCTGTGAAAATACCACAGTGTGATATAAACGCACAGTTTTTTTGGCTATTTGTCACTTCTCAATTTTGGGAAAACTTAATTCAAACTAGCTAGTGCACAGCTTACAATCAAAATGAAATGCAAGGCTTCATTGCTTGTATAGTAACACCATAAAGTTGATGGTGGTAACTTGGGCAGGGTAAGGCCTACACAGAACACTGTCACTTGGGGCAATTACGTCAATTTCCTGTCTCTGTATTGGAAGGGACCAGCTTCTTAGTAGTTTTCTTCCATGGGGATCACAAATGGTTGGTAAGACACGTTAAGTGTGACAACCGTACTTGTGAGTATCCTTGCGTGTGCTTTGTGAACAAGACAGCATTGAAGCTTTGCCGTTTGCCCCTTGAATGCAGTTCACTTGCTACCACTACCTTGCTATTTGTTATCTGTTTTAAAAGGAGAAGAAATCGCATCAATAATTCACGTTTGTGTTTTTAAGTATTTCGAGCTTTTATTTTAAGGTACATTAAAGGTACCTAACACTAATGTTCTAAGATTCAATAAGGAATATAATTTCTTGAATCACACAAAACACTAAATTGTATTAGCAGACGATAATTAGATAAAATTTGTCTGTAGGTTTATATGTGCAATATGTACTTAATTCCTGCATGAAAGCTTAAAGGGGAGGACAATGCATGCATCTTTACTACTGACACTTCTCAGCTCTTGGGAACAAGGGTGGATCCATAACCACATGGTCGGATCTAAGGGGGCTATGCCCTTCCCCAATTGAGCCATTTTTAGTTCTTTTTTAATTAACAATGGCAGGTCATTTTTGGTCTTTCATTTTACTTCCTTCATGAAGTATGCAAAAGCCCTAAAATGTAGCCTCACCCCTTTGAAAGGCCACACGAGGGTTTACATAAAAGTGTGTCAAAATTGTAACCAATCCTCACTACCAACCCCAAAGGAGATCTGGCCCCGTTGAACAGTTTGGGAAGATTACCTTCAGTATTTTTGGTAAACACAGTGATAGTAGAGTGCTTATGTTTTTCCACAGAGTTTTACCAACTATTCTGTTTTAACAAAGCTTTTGCGTACATCATTCTTTGATCAGCCGTCGTCATAATATTGCATGGGCAGACATGCAACATCACGTGACCAGTATGACAAGTTCAACCAACAAATGGAGACAGTTACATTGGACCTGGTTATTTGGCTGGCTTTGTATTCATGCTTAACTGTTTTACATAAAATGATGCCATGTCATTACTGTAGCAGATGATTTTTAGTAACAGTAAAAGATAATGTAAAGCAATGCACAGTTGTTGTTGGTTGTTGATATAATTTTTTAGCTTCGGTTGTTAGTCGACACTCTGACTAGGATGGGTAACTGAATGAACTTAGAATACGGTCCATGATATCAGCCACAGAAAAAACCATAGTGTTTTCTCGTCGGCATCCCCGTGCTACAGAACGAACATAGTGGCTACCGGTAATGCGAGAAGAGATAATGTTAAATTAATATATGGAGCTGAAATTAGCACATGCCAAACACGCACGCCGTCACAAATAATGCTGTTTTGTTGTAGAACTCCACAATCAAGCAATGAAAAATTTTTCGGGGGGGGAGTCTTTTTATTAAGTACTAAAAGTCTTGCATACTCGGTTTAATGTATTACATGTTTCTGCATCTACAGTGGGACCTTCAAGGTACAGTAAGCCAACCACTCACCCACTTCCTGTTCTCAATGTCGCTTAGACCGGTGTGTGCACGCTCTTGATTAAATTAAGAGCATTGACAATGGAACAGTACCATGGAAACGGTTTTTGCGATGCCTGGCTAAATGTTCGGTTTGCTCATGCTAGTTATGAGTGGCGGGATGTTTCATTTCCCGCATGTGCAAGAAACAATTTTTTTTCTCACCGTTTCACAGTCCATTTTACCCCTTGAAAATCTAAACGCATAGTATAGACCTGTATTTCTCAACACCACATAGTTAAACATGTTATAAATGGTTGTAGTCGCGTATAGTTAAGAAATAACATAATTTTTAAAAGTTTGCTCTCTGGGCTTACATATGTTCAAAATAAAAAGATTATGAGAATATATCTGTATACGGATCTCACGCCAACATAAAATTAGTTGTTGAAAATGACAAATACAAAAAATGGTATATACACAGCCAGTCAAAAGTCACTTTTAGTGACAGTGACAGTGAAACAAGTACATTATTTAAATTATGCAGGTTTCAAGTATGCCAAGAAAACTTGACTGCTATAAAGTAACCAATGGGCCTAGCAGAAATGAAGGTAAGATGGGAAAAGTATGAAGCGGTGGGAAGTCTACTGCATCAAGACGGTAGAAGCCGGTTCCCCCTCGAAGTGAATGCCAACAGAATACGACCTGGATGGCACTAGGAATTCGCCGTTGTATAGTCGAGGTCGAACACCCTTGCAGCTGGGCTGAATTTCATCGCATCATGATGTTTGCTTTCGCGCTTACTGTTGCGCCGACAATAGACTGGCCGTACAATTTTTATTTTTTTTTAGTTATTCTGTATGTTTTAGTGATCTCAACGTTTCGGGCAGTGTGTTTTTTGTCTTCGGAAAAAAACAGAATGCGAATTAAGGCGTTGACATGAATTTCTTCTGACGTACATGAACTCGTCTCTTAATATGAAAGTTATATGTCTGCCTTCCGTCCAGGCGGCGTTTTCAAGCATCCTCATTCTAGGCTTGCCTGTTTTCCCTGCCTTAGTTCTTCTTGCCTCGAGCTCTTCCTCCCAGTAGAGCTTTCTCCAGTCCCATGACCGGGCCTTCCACGCCGATGGACAGTATAAAGGCTGCGGCGTAGGACAGGACCATGTTCGCAATGAAAGTTGAAGCCTGCGGACAATTTGGTAAAAGAAGAGCATAGTACATGGATAAAATTGTGAGCCAAATGTTTCTAACAATTAGTACAGTTTGTGTCAGCAACGAAGGTGCAAGTGTAAGAGTAGTAAGCGTTGTTCGTTGGTTTCCAACACACGGCCAATTGCGTGAATGGGGTAAATTTCGTTGTCAGTGTCAAAAAGCAACTGCATGTGACCGTTCAAAATGTGCCTATAGGCCTCTCTTAATATTTATGCAAATGCTATTCACGACAACTGAAAACGAGGCTGTAGAGGACTCGCGTGTCACGATAGCTGTAAACGGAAGGGATCTTTCCATGGTTCCCGAGATACCTTCGGGTTTGTTGAGGATTACGTCAAAAAGGCCTCCAAAATTAGTGGAGAACAAAAGCATAGTAAAGGCTTCAAGTATTTTTCAGAAGCCTACATTCATAAGGGGTAAGCGGTTTATTAATTTTGTTGACGTTGCAAGCATGCACCATTTATATATAGGCCTAAACGGCCGGTTGTCGCCACATTCGAGCAGTTTGAAGATTTTTTGTCATTCAGTGGATTACCTTTTTTTCGAGTTCAGAATTCTCTATAAAGATGCTGATTCGAATATTACAGACGTTATTTCATTATGCTGGGCGGGATCAATCATGGAGTAGGAAAGACTGGATCAATCGAAATGCACCAAAGTGCAATAACGTGTACGGTGTAGGGCCAAGTGCCCAAAGAAGTGGTTTCAAAGTCAAAATCTACGTTGAATAGTGGCCCCTCGTCTCCTTTGATCTTAACAATCCACCTTCTTGTTCTTTGGAAAGCAATGAAAGCTAATTTCCGGAGATGGTCTTCGTTTGTGATTGCTACAACTCAGCATTGAACAATGCCTCACCGACGCGTGTTCTCCGACAGTGCGGACTCCCTTACAGCCTCAGTTCCGGTGCATAGAATTTGCATAAATATCAAGAAGGGCCTACTCCCTAGTTTTAACAACAATGACTATTTAATTGAAAGTCCTCAAAACCATAACTTTTCATAATATCCCCAAAGTAAATGCGTGGGAAATCAGCTCATAACAACGAAGGGAGAGTCACTCACCAGCATAATATAGGTGAAGTGATACTGGGACTTGGCACTCGTGTAGAAGGCATAGATGAGGATGGGATGGAGGAGGTAAGCACCGAAGGTGATACGGCTTAGTGGGGCCCAGAAACTCCAACTTAGCAGACTGTTGACGGGTCCTGCAGATAATTTTCAAAAAGTGGTCACCGATCCAACTATATAACGCTGTACGAACAGGCTGTACAAGCGTAATGCATTACCATGGCACCTGAATGATGTAACATCCGTCAGTATCCTCAACCACCGAAAATGTCATTGACGTCACAACTGCTATTGTCACAGTCATTGGCAATGTCGTTGCAAGCTTTGAAAAAGATGTTGTCAGTCAAGATTTACAAGATGATGTGAGTTATACTTCTACTGACACTTGAAAAGCAAGGAAGCTGTACGGAAGATTTTTTACCTCCGTATCCAACAACACAGGAAAACGCTACCCAGCCCACAGCCATGACAAAGCCTGCTCGACTAAGCGTGGTGTACATCACTGCAGCGTACTGCGGTAGGGGTTCTCCTTCGTCACGATAGGGTCCGTAAACGATAGAGAGACCCACACCAATGGCTAAAATCCACATGATGGTATTGACCCACTGAAAAGAGATGACAATACGAGGATGTATATCGGTTTGATCGAAGTTGGCTCCCAGGCCTCCCATCACGGCAGAGAAGGCGTACACGCATTAGCGGCAAGTTGATATGGGTTGGACGTCTTTTGTTTAATTGGGTTTGGTTTGTTTGAGTTCATGTGGATTTTGGTGAGGTTGGATCGGGTATGATTAGGCCTTGACTGGTTGGGGTTAGATCAAACTGGATTGGATTGGACGAATGCTTGAATGGATGTGTAATACATGACGGCGGTTGGTTGGCCTATATGGAATTGGGTAGGATAGGGTCGGGGTATTCTTTTCAATTTTTATTAAGTTGGGCCTCGGTGCTTAGGAAATGGAGGTCAAGGGAGGGAGGTCAAAGCTCATGTCAGGAATCGAAAGCGCCAGCATTTCGATTCCTGAGTGCTACAGCCTTTCTTTGGGGAAGACAGAGGATTTTCGCCCCACCCACACCAAACACCAGGATACCCCTCCATGGGTTTTAGGTCGGGCTAATTTTAGTCTTACCTGGAGTCTACCTCTGTTTCGGTCTCACCTTATTCATCTTGAAGGTCTGCCGATTCAGTTTGTAAAAGATGTAGCCGAATACCATGCCCACCAAATAAGCAGGGATACGGCAATATGGCTTGCTGTAGATAATATCAGCTGCGGTGTTCTCATAGACAACAACAGTGTTGTTGTTGTAAGGTCTGTTGGTAAAAGTGGGAATATATTCAAGAATTTATCAACCCTGTCTTCATTAATCCATAATGTATCAAAAACAGCTGGTACTTCAAGTCGTTTCATAATAGACCCTGCATGAGAATTATGATCAAAATGCATGACAAACCATTTTTTGGTCTTTAAATCAATACGTCTCAGAGCAATTGATGGACTGCTATTATCGATTGGTCTAGCAGACCACTCAGTTGACGAGAGAAGTATTTTATGGGGAAACTGAAAACGTTTTACAAATATTAAAATGACATTTTTGCAAGAATGGATCTGAAAGAAAAAAATTGACAATTGAGTAGAAACATGCGGGCAGATACTGTCAGACTCTTTGCACTGTGCAGATGTCAAGATTTGTTACCCGTGTCTCCGAATGAACTAATTGTCCTCGACCAATTTCCGACTTCGCAATGAACAATTGAATTCCATCACTATAGTTTACATTTATACAAAATCCATTGTCTTCATGTCATATTATGGACTTGGACCGCGGACATTATGGACTGGGACCGCGGACGGCCGGTATTGAATATAATGTTTGAAATTACTGGAACTGGAACATGTTTGTATCTAAGGCTCATGGTCTCTGCTTGTGTTGACTTAAAACACCACAATCTTCGACCAAACCTGTACTCCTGATGTAGGTTTTTTGTCAATATTTCCATTTTCGGATAAATGCCAATCACAGCAAGCGTCGTAAGTTTCAAAATTCCCAGTAGAGCACCAATGTCTGTTAAAAAAGAGAAAGACCTCTAAAATATATCTCAAAATCCTTCAGTGTATCACTAATAAATACGGCTTAATACGCACGGGCTGAGTCCAAGAGACTGCACAGAAGCACCGTAGTGGGTAGCTATGTAAGCAGTGATGCCAAAGGAACTCAAGCACAGTGCAACAATCAGTCCAATTCCTAGCTTCGAATGCCTGAAAAACCACGAAAACAGTATATTAGGTACGGAAAGCTGGTTCAGTGACGATAGTTTTTAAAGTTGAGAGAAATCTAAAGATACATAATATACATTAGTTAATTGGAGACGATAGTTGTATAAAATATGGAGAATTGAGCGCATGCTGAGTTTTAAAACACGAGGAAATCACGGTTTACACCCTTATCACTCGTTCATCTTCTCTTGGACTATATCTAATGCCAAAACGAACCAGTAAAATTTATTTGGATGAAAATATTGATTTTTACCCCCGTTTCAACTGCAGTATTTCTTAATAGATTCTTGCTTTGAAATAGAAAACAGTCGTCCATCTTGGAAACCCCTGTACTCACTTGTACAGTAGATAAATGATGACAGGACTGATGACGAAGAACTGCATGTCATTAGCCAGATACCAGGTCCAACCCATACACTATAACAGTCACGAGAACATTACACAGGGAAAGGTTTGACAGTGGCATTTTATGTCGAAGTTGCTTATTAATGAAAAACACTCGTTTGGTACACACTGGGCCAGTGCAACATGCAACCAGCACCGCTTCCATTCCAGCTGAAACTGACATGAAACGTGAGATAGATTATAGGCCTAGTTACAACACGACGAAACACCGAATTTCATTCTAAGATAAAATTGAAAATTTTTTCACAGGGGTATCTGAAAAGTCATGTAAGCTTGTCAGTGCCCGCAACGTAATGTAATTCTTGCCATGTTTATCTTTATGGTGTGAGCTTGTAATAAATGACTCAAGAAAACGGTCATATCTTGAGTGTTAACAAGTTTGAGCACTTAACGAATGGGCATTAGGAATAGGTTCGGTCAACCGAAGCACCGTAAAACTGTAGCACTTGATGACAGGCCATGAATAACTGCTCAGGCATATTGTTTTCTCTCTAAGTTCACGAGAACAACGAGTGATCTTCTTCGAATTATGTAATAACATAACTCCAAGAAGTTAAACTCCTGGCGCTTACAGCTTTATTAGGGCCCGTAGTTTAATATATTTACGTACATTGTATCTTAAGCATAGACAGTTTACAGAGCACAGTGCCACGCAACGAAAATATAGTTCCAGGCCAAACTGTCACGTACATTTCTATGACAGATTCTCGACTGGTATTTGCGTATAGCAGCAATATGAACCGGTTATTTCGCTCAATTATATCAATCACTTTATGGTCCATAACAATACCTGTTGAGATAGACTACCGGGAAACGGGTACAAGTTATTGATGTAGAGTAGGTTTGTCCACCATCGCTCTCGGCAGTTGCCTGCTGCGGTTTCAAAAAGGGTAATCTTGCCCGGACCCTGGCCGAAATAGACGGTCAAGGTGGTCCAGATCGCGATGGAGATCATGTAGGCCGGAGTGATGCGGACGAAGCGATGGAGGTAGAAAAGAAACCAGTTCAGTTTGCCGTTGGATTTCTCGAGTTGCTTCAAGGTGAGGTAAACCAGAAGGAGGCCGCTGTAGTGTTGTACAAGTACACCAACTTAACTTAGGAACAATTCACAACGAAAATGGGGAGGGAAATAGTGTTTTCTGTAGGTTTGGGGCACATCATTTTAAGAAACTTCTTCATGAAACCTTTTAAGGCCTTTCCCAGCACACTACCTATTATTATAAGGAAGAGAAACGAAATGGTATCCAAATCGCATTTTCTCCCAATTTCTTAAGTTCTTCTCTTTTTTGGTGGGGAGGAGGGTGGAGAGGGGGAAAGGTCAAGGACCTCATTGTCACCAGAATCCTTTACCGCAGTAGCAGATTTCTTTGAGATTTGAAGTTTTTCGTGGTGAAGGTGGCAAGTACAGGTAATGGGTTTGTGGTATGGGGTCTGCTCTTTGGATGTCACTGTTGTGTTTGTTATACACGTGGCTGCTACACCTGTGGTTGGCCTTCGTTGCAAAGGTAAAAGAATAACTCACGAAGTGTTAAAAATCCAACGCAGCTATCAAAACACCAGATATCAACCCTGTTTAAAATCAATGAGACCAATTTCTATTTTGAACAGACTGGGAGGTGAATTCGAAAACCAACCAAATGGTGATAATTCGGTAAACGTTGGCTGCCTGTACAAGTTGCAGACAAAATCGAGATGGTCTGTTTGGCCTTATCTAAAATATCTTTCTTTTGAGTATGTGTGGTTCAGAAGTTGCCAATCCCATGGTTTTTAAGTTAGTACATTTCTAATGGGCAAGGATGAAGCGGCGTTTGAGAAAACAAGAAAAGAATTTTTGACAATGAACTCTGCGCTACTGCACGGTGGCATACTTAGCGCTCCTTTGGACTCTGTGACAGTATGTGGTGAAAGTTATGGTGGTGATTATGGTTACGAGGGTAGGTGATAATGATGATGTGAATACTGATCGTGATGATAACTAATGCAAAGGTAACGAAGGTGAAGACTCCCTAGATAAAGATGATATCTAAATAACGGTTTAAAATCATAGGCCAACGCAGGTAAGAAGAGGCGCACCAATATCAACGTTACAGTACCTGAGGAAGAAGAAAGTGTCAACGGACACCGTGGAATACAAGATAGCGGAAAACCAGAACGATGAGTACAGCTCGGTGCCCGCGTAGCGAGGATCATCTATCGAATCAAAATGCACAGGATTCGTGTGAAATTTAACATGCACGTGAAATGTTTCCCCGGAATAGGGGGTTTGACAAACCACGGCGAGGTTTGGAGAGTACGTGTAGACGGGGAATCGTTGGTTTGAGTCTGAACGGAATAGACGTTAGTGGAGGAAGCGTCAGACCAAAGCTTCGTGGGAGTGGCAAAGATGCCTCCTCATTGTTTGGAAGGGGGCAAAACAGGGGGCCTCATTGGAATCGAGGGCATTATAATTGCTGGCGTCTGGTATGACAATGTTTCAGTTTGAAATCCGTGGCCAAAGTTCACAGCAATCGGTCCATGTATTGCCTGTGTATTCATTCAGGATGTATAAGAATGGAGGGGAAATCAGTTATTTATCACTACACAATTTGTGTGCGCGAAAGGCTTCCAATCTCTTTCATACGCCTTGCTTCTATGCAATGATCTTCGGTATGTTGGTATATTCAGTATCTAACAAATCGAACGAGGGTATTTGTTTGGGCTTGATCATGTATCCAAAGACAAAATTGAATCTTACTCAGGACAGGCTAAACATTTAGTTTTGTTGTGACGGATTAGGTGTGTGTGAAACTACGATACCTAAAAACGGAGTCATGAAATAGATGGTGTGGCCGAGAATAATCCACCACATGCTGATGACACGGATCCCGTTCAGGACGCCCAGGTTTCCAGCCGCCTCTTTGGTGTTCATGATCTTCGCACCGTTGTGCAATGCTGAGAATCCCATCAGAAGAGTATCCAGAAAACCTGGTGGAAACACAACAACGTCTATGAAGATGTACTTAGAAGTCTAGAGATGCTGATTCGTGGCACTAGTGTCGACAAGAAAAGTGGCTGCAGTCGCGGTTAACCGAATTCAAAACACGTGTTTTAGCCGGTAGAAGTCAATACTGATAAAAGAGCCTTTCGAAGACGGCAAAGGTTAATTGTACAATCGGAGTTCTAGATTCTAGAATCTCATTCTTAAGTGAGGGATTTTCTTAGGGATTCCTCAAAATTGTCAGTTACATTTGTAAAACTGTTAGTTCTGATGCAGTGATCTGTGCTTGTTACAGTTGGGTCAAAACAGCCCTTCATAACTTACCCATTTTCTTAACCTTTTTCTTATTGGCTTTGACACCGCAAGTGCAATACACAGGTGCATCGGTTGAGGGAACGGTGTTTTCTGTGGCTTCCAAAGCGCCCTCCACGTCGAGAAACCCATCGTTATCGTGCGTAGTATGGTGGTTTCCGCTGAAGCGGTTCATCCCTGGCCAGTCGATGTTTCCGTTGACGCTTGCTCTACGCTCGATTTCCTTCTACAAAAAGAAGCATATGACAAGCATTCTGTACATAAAGCGACTCTATGCCGATAGCCCACATTGTTTTTTATCTTCAACTGGGGAATTATGTGCACTTTATAGTGATTTGTGCACAAGTTGAAGAATCCCTGGTTTGATCATCACGACGTGGAACTGATTCTGGTTCCACGTCGGCAAGGCCAATCAATAAAAGCTAAAAGGACTCGATTAAACAAGTGAAAATTATAAACTTACATGCATCATGAAACCTTGGCGTGAAATGTCTCCATGCAGTCGTAAACCAAACTGCAACAAGCGATGAAGAAATTTAGAACGTTAACAGTTCACCAACCACGGACAGCCACCACGGTAGCCTTTCAGACACAGACACGTGAACGCCATACAAACCTCTTTCATAGATTTCTTCGTTTTCTCTCCAGAAAGGGCTTCCTCCATCTTTTCAATTTTAGCCTTCGTTTTAGTGATGTTGGCCTGGATTCGTCTGTGCGAAATCAGGTGGTACAAAGTTCCTACGACAACCATGAGCAGGAAGACCCACAAGATGCATCTGTAAAGATAATCAGGAGCAATAAATTACGTGGTCTTCTGCAACCGATTGAGACCTCGTGCTGTGAAACTGATGTAAGTTGGACATTTTTCCTCGTGTTCCGGGGGGGGGGGGCTACAAGCTGCACACCTAAAGCAACATCACCGAAGGCTGTTGGCTACAGATGGACATTGATCATATAGGGGCGTAGCTCATGCGGGCCCATAAACTATGACATGCATTTCTGTGTATTATTGTTTATATTTCTAACAAAATATTTAAATTTTCAACTTTTTTTCTGCTCTAATCTGATCATATGATAATTTTGAAGACAGATATTTTCACCCTGATGATAAAACATAAGCCCCGTGTTTTCAGATTTCACCTCCATTATAGATTACTATTTTCAAATGTAGCCAGGAGCTCTTCAAAAATGGATAGACAGGGACTAGGTATCTCTCTCGCGCGCCCTATTTTCGGCCAGGTAACAATGTAAACTTTCTCGTAATGCTGGCTACTGACAAGCAACATGCTGACTACTACAAGCAACATGCAGCATGTCAGCTTGTAGCTCCATTTTGTTGTTGTTGGCTGGTAATGGTAAACATTACGGTCCACTCTTGAAATACATTTCAGCCGCATTTAAGTGTTCAGAGTACCTTCCATGAAAAAAAATGCGTATAATACGTGCACCCGGCCCCCCTTCGATGGTCGCCTCGGATTCAAGCCATTTGTTCTGTTACAGTCACCTATGTAAGTTCTACACAAAGCACACCCAAGGCGCCCGTTACTTTTGCAAGTCATTGTTTGCTGTGCCGAGTAGTACGTAAATGTTTTTGTTCACAATCGTTAGCAGTTCTTTCGTGCTCAAGTCTGATGTGCTGTTGTGTTCATCAAATCCAAAGAGTCAACATTCGCCACGTAATAGAACAGGCAATGGACCACACCGATGCATATAGGTGGTGAAAGTCTTATTGGCAAACAAGGGAGTGTAGGTGTAGCAAAGGGGCTTTCAATTCACAAGAAAAAGAATGACAAATGAAAAGAGAAGAAAAACAAGGGAGAAAAAAAAAACATGTTTGGGGATTAAAAAGGCAAGAAGGGGAACATAGTAGAATTCATCCCTGCCATGGGTATGTTTGACCAGAATCTGCTCAGTTCTCCGTCCTGGAAATATTTTGCCCCGAGGAAAATTCCACACGTACACCTTGGCCGCACATACGAATTGGTTCTCTAAAGGAGATATTTTTGTTTGTCACCATGTCGCTATAGTTTTACGATATCTCAAAGCTTTGCGGCTTTCATCTCATCAATAACATTTCATTTCAGTGCACATACCCGGAGTGTTTTTGCAAATTGTCATGGGCGTAGGCACACAGAAGCAGCTTCGCCTTTTCTGATTCGGGGGATCTTTGTTCACAGAACCCAACAGAGTTGGCACCCAAGTGCACGCAAGCGACTTTAGGAGGGTTTTGTGTGAAGACTGGTTTGCAGTCATGGGAAATATATAGACTGCTATGGCATGTTAAACGGGGTACTATAATTGATCGTGTTTTTGATAGAAGAGTTTTGTTTAGAAGCAGTTTTTGTGTTAAATTTGTGTTAGAATTAAACTTTGTCGGCAGTCGACCACTCTGTGGAATCCAAGACCCAGAAAAGAGAAATGACCAAAATTGGAAAATCGTTTGTACATGTACTTACAATGTTACGATTGCTCCCGTTTTCAATGGGTAATTGAAAATGCAACTAATCTCGACACTTTCTCCGAGATCTGCAATACAAACAAAACAAGAACATTTGTTAGCCGGTAGTTCGGATTTACTCTTTTTGTGCAGCGTTCTACACAAGAATAAGTGGTGCTCTAAAAAGGCAACACAAAATCATCAGCGCGAGTTTTGGAGGGGAAGATGCGTTCATAACGAATTCACAAACACATGTACATACGTTGCAAAATGACCGACGATCTACAAGAAAATGGAACACAGTTCAGTGAAAAAAATTCCAGCTCTCTATATATAGGGAACCTTACAAAAGGGCTGACAAAAACGGTATGGAAAACTAATAACGAAAAAAAAAGGGTGTAGTCAAAATCGAGCTGCAATTTTCCAGATAACCTATGAATATCATCCAGTTCATAAGCTGTAAACGGCCAAACGTATCGTGTTTCCCATTGGACATAAAGAATAGTCCCCTGTGCCTTTGAAATAGTTGGAATTCATGCGTAATATTGGTACATGGACAATACTCCTGTCAAAACGCATTTCCATGTTAAAGCTGGCTTTCCATATGTACGTTTTTATTGTGCGTTGCATACACGGTGCATTAATTCATGCGTTTCACTTGCACGGACACAAAAATCCACTCTTATAACATAACACACTTGTGCGTAGCGTTTTACCGTCATGATCGCCCCAGGAGCGATTTTGACGGGTACGCAACACTTGGCGCAAGGCGTCTTAACGCCAAAATATTTCAGCCGCACCATTTTCATTGCAACTCGGTAATCAGCTGATAGTTACTGACGGACCAATATCTGCTTAAGTCTTCTCTGGTTGGCTAGTTTGCAAGGTGGCATGCATCATCTCACGCACACAAAATATTCGGCAATTAGTTGCAAGCAAATAAAAGTAGTTTCTTTCAAAGTCGAATGGGGAGAGGCATTTTAAAGGAGAAAATCTAGCGCAAGGCTGTTCCTACCTGGAATGGTTCCAAATATTTCCTTCAGGTCGGCATTGGAGCAGCTCGACGGAGCACACAAGCCCGTGCTAAGAGTCGTCACCTGACATATAAGGGGTAATGTTAGTCATAGTGGGCGATACTCAGGACAGATTCAGATATTCTACAACATTTTTATAGGCATACTTGTTTTGACAAAAACACCCTTGCTTCTAAGCAATAATATTCCATACCAGCACGTTCCACAGCTACATGTTATCAGCTGGCTCTTTTAGTTTTAACGATATTTCACAGTGCATACCTTGTAAATGTTATGGAAGGTGGAAACCAATTCCACTTCAAGTTTGATGCTAGCAACACGAATGCCGACAAGTGCTGACAAAGCAGGCTAAAACACTTAGGGACCGTTGCGAGCTCAGTGCAGGTAGCCTTTAGAATGGACCCGTGTAACTTGCACATTGACTCAGACAATATTTCTAAAATTTGGAAAAATTCTGATAACAAGGAGTTGTAGCATTTGAACTCTATGATTTTACCTTTTCAAAACGGTATTACACACCGCACTGGATTTTCATTGGCCACTCTAAAATTGGTTTTGCACACTATAAATCTCCGGAATATAAACTAAATGCCTATCTTCAGTGACGACACTGTGGACCTTTCTTCTGTTTGCAAAAAAGTATAATGACGGCCATTTTGAAGGGGTCGCTAAAGTTGGCAACAACTCAGGTCAAAATGGACATTTTGCTTTGTAATATTCTAATGGATAACATCTACATTAAGTATTTAATCAAATTAAAAAAAATATTTAGTCATGTAATATGTCACGAGATTGTGTAAATTTGTGCATCATATATTTTACTTCGTACTCAAGGCCAGCCAGAATTTTTCCAACGGCTTATTAGCACACTGACAAAGCTTCGTTTGTAACTCAGTTCCCGTGCTCAATATTCTTTGTTGCGCTGTCCCCATTGATACCTACCGAGGCCCAGTAAGTGAGGGTGCAGTACTGCGTCTCAAACGGGGCGTCTGGGTTCCACTCATTGACTGCCTGACACTGTTCCACATTACCGATACTGTGGGTGTTGTAAGTAGTCAGGGCCTCAAGATTGAGAAAGTTTCCATTGGATAACCACACTACATACAAGCAAGACAAATTGGAAAACAGTAGGATACACAGCTTACATTGCTGTAAAACAATGAAGTTTTATGAAATTAAATGACACATAATTACGAGCACGTCAAGGTTTCAGTTAGGACGCAGTGTGTTCAAAATGCGAACAAAATAATGGAACACTCTAAAACGACGAATCCAGTGACCATGGTAACGCTACCTCTGTTCATTTTCGCAGTGCCCAGCACCAATGGCAGTGAGCATCGGACATTGTAATATTGTGTGGAGCCACTGCTCTGTGACAGTCACTCCCCGCAAACGAGACACAGCGCTTTCCGCCATTAAAAGGAGCAATCATATATGTCCAGTGACATGGGCATAAGTCCCAGGATAGGAGTAGGGGTATCTATCCCCCACTTTTGAGGGGGGATTGGCTATTGAGTCATCCCCGACTATTTGTGGTGAGCCAAAACTTAAAGCGGATGGTGAAGAAATTTTCTGACTTCCAACGACAAAAACGTAATTCAATGTCACTCAAAAAGGGAAAACCATAAAAAAGCCATAAATATGCCATTCCAAGATTGCAAATTTCAATTTTATTATAAAGCACACAATTTTGAACAAAAGGATAAAAAATCCACGTTTGCACCTCTGGGTTTGCCTCTGAAATATCAGGGATTGAATCCAGAACATTTTTTAAACCCATGCATGGCTTTTAATTGGTCATTCAAAATTAATCATTTACGATTTTAGTTACGTCAACCATTAAAAGGATTAATTTTTGCACTGAAATCCAAGTCGGAAGTCATTTAGAATTTGTAAATACCATGGAGCACATTGTAAACTTTAAATTTTGTGTCTTGAAGTGCACAGCAGGTCCGGATTGACTACAATATTTTGAGGAAATAAATGTGGAATGAAAGACCACTTACTCTGACTGGCATAGGGCTTTCCGTTGGCGATATCAGTAAGAAATTGTAAAGTGTTGTTGGCGCATACACTGGACACATTTTGGAGGACGTTGTTTTGAAGGTACCTCAGAAGTTCCACCTGAATAGCTAGTGCTATGTCTTGCCAACTGACCTCCTCTTGCAGCAGGCCAAGATCCACCAGAAGCTGTAGTGGGTCTTGAAGGAATGTCGAGTTCAAACCTGTGGCTGAATCGTTTGCTGCAGCCACGAGAAAGTCTTGGAATTGTACGATCAAGCCCTCTAGTGAGCCAGAAGCCAGCAGATTGGCGACTTGCTCCACAAAACCGTCAGGGAGTTGTGTGTCTCCTAGTAGCTGGTTGATCATTCGCTCAATGATAATGGCCTGGACCTCATCGCTTCTGTTGGTCGAGGAAGAGAGTTCCTGAAGTACCTCGATCAATCCGTTTAGTGAGCCAGAGTTTAGCAGATCAGCAACTTGTTCCGCGAAGTTGTCCGGTGGTCCAGTATCACCAAGCAGCTGGTTGATAATTTGCTCAATGATGACAGCCTGGCTTTCATCACTTCCATCACCTGAAGAAGGGAGAAGCCCCTGAAGTACCTCGATCAATCCATCTAGTGAACCAGAGGCTAACAGATCGGCGACTTGCTCCACGAAGCCATCCGGAACTTCTACATCACCAAGCAGCTGGTTGATAATTTGCTCAATGATGACAGCCTGGCTTTCATCACTTCCATCACCTGAAGAAAGGAGAAGGTCCTGAAGTATCTGGATCAATCCATCTAGTGAGCCAGAGGCTAACAGATCGGCGACTTGCTCCACGAAGCCATCCGGAACTTCTACATCACCGATCAGCTGGTTGATAATTTGTTGGATGACTTCTGTCTGAGTTTCGTTGCTTCCGTTGGCTGAAGAAGCGAGGAGATCCTGGAGTACCTGGATCAGTATGTCTTGTGAGCCAGAGGTCAGTAGATTGGCAAATTGCTCCACGAAGCCGTCTGGGACCTGCGTTTCTCCAAGCAGTTGACGGATCAGCTGCTCGACAATAGCCGACTGGACTTCGTCACTCAACAGGTCTTGGAATTGCTGGATTCCGCCGGCTGGCGAGTCAGTGACCGTCTCGCCACCCGTCAACAGCTGCACGACAAGCTGTCGAATGACCTCAGCCTGCGCAGAGCCCACCGGAATCAGGTCCTGGAGCTGCTGGAGCAAATCGATTGGCGGCTCCGTGGCCACCACCTGCCTCAACATGTCACCGGCGCCGTCGCCGGGAAACACCAGGGGAAAGTCTGCCCCCAGCCCCGTGCATGTCTGCAGGGAAAGGCAACCCAGAAGCAATACGAAAAGAAACGAGTTGGTCATCGTTAAGCTAAACTCCCTCCACTATGCAGAATGGTTTCCACACTTCACGAGATGTAGATCTTGTATCTGTGTCAGTAAGCAGAAGTCTACGGGAAGCTCTTTGTTATAGTTGTCTCACATGACTATGGTTTCCACAGCACCATCGCCTGTCAATATAAGGTCGGGAGAAAATCCATTGAATAAACAGCCGCGTTTACATCATCTCGTGAGAAGAGACGAAAAGGGTGTGTTCAATTGCTTGTATCTCGAATGTGTGGGCAGCATCTAGTGTTTTCAGGTGCAAGCATAGAGATGTCACTTCAACCTTGGGAAATTCAGTGATATAAATATGTGTGATTAATGCAGTTCGTTATCTCTACAAGAACCAGCAGCTTTTATATCTGAACAGAATTTTTTTTTAATATAGGAAAAGTTGAATTGACATATAAATTTTGGTATTAACGGCAAAAGTGTTGGATAATAACGTTTAATGTGCTAGGTTCAACATGTGTAGGTCCTAATGCCAGATTCACCATTTTCAAAGGGCCACTGACGAAACCACTGTAAGAGTTAGATTCAGCACCTCCGTTTTTAGTGTGACAACATTTATTCATGTTTATCTAATGCCCCTTGATAAACAGTCATCAGTGTGTGCATAAGTAAGCACGGTTTTAAATCTCGCGAAGCAGTTGAATATCGATGTTGAAGTATTCACCTTGTAAACTTTTCAATATCATAAGAATTCATTTTTTCCCTAGTGCCTGTTTAATTAGTAGTCTCTTTTATCTGTTTTAGGTGTTCCTGCAGACTGTATCAGTTACGTGTTTCACCAGTAATTCATGTTGTCGATATTATTTCTTTTTGTTTTAATATCACATACCTTTTACTACGTACATCTTAATTACAAGATTTGCTCCCATGTGTTTACGTTAGATAAGTATTCCTGCTTATATCTTTATTGGTACTTGGTAGTTGTGTGTTATTTGTAGTTTGACCCTTTGACCATTTTTTTTTCCTGATTCGTCGTGATTTTGTCCATACATTAATTTTCTTCCTGTCTGTGCCAGAATTGTGATTTCAAATTTTGTTGGTTTGTGTATCCTTTGCCATGTGTCTTGTTAGTAATTTCGGTGGGTATCGATGTTTAATCTAGGCCTGCTGTAATAATATATGTTGTTTTAAATGTCATTTGATTTATTATATTTTTTATAAGACTTTTTTGATGTTATTGCAAGATTTGCTGTTTCCAGTATATAATTACTTCGATAAATTCCCAGTCATTAGTGAATTTTAGCTTTTTAAATACTGATTTTTTTGTATAATTCATCCGCTAATGGTTGCTAATAAATTATCTCATCTCATAACTATTCTATCGAGTAAAAATCTTTAAAGACCCTTTATCAAACAGTCTTATACCAAGAAACAGCCTCCGCGACAACACAAACATAGGTCACATTGACCACTTGATGGAATTAAGACGACACCTTGTCCTCCATTGGACATTTTCTCTTTGTTCCTGTCAGGATTTGTTAATGATGACCCCGTCATCAGACTAAGGATAATGTCATGTTATAGGAACTCTTTCAGCATTCTGCAATGGTAGTCGTGCCCGGATTCCCTCAAATGTGACCATATTTATGTAAAACTGAATTTCGAGAAAGGACAAGATGAGTTCTTTCTTCTGACATATCTCCCATTTAGGCATCCTAGTGGAAGGAAGGTAAAAAATGTTAAGTTTCCCATTGATTTACACGAATCAAGATTTTCTAGAAGGCTTCTTCACTCAAATATTGCTCTGGCGACTTTTGACTCACTTGGGCCTGCTTTGTTGATTCAAGTTCAAGAATCTTTTGTAAAAATGATTAGGACCTCTCGCCTATAGAAGAGAATTACGTATATAGCGTAAGCTTTGCGTTTGACTGACACAATGAATTCAGTTTCCCTCAGTGTATTAAGTGATAACCTTAAGCGGTGAATATCTTTATTCCTCTCATACATACAGAGCAGGGAGAACCAGCCTGCATCCAGTTAGATGTAAATTATCAGGTAGTGACACGGGTGTTTGTTGAGAAATTATTTGCAGAAGAAATAGAGGTAACCAGACAGAGTACTTTGTGTTTATATAGGCAAAGCAATTAGGAAAGGATTATTCAATAGGCTCAAAAGGTACAGCCTTGCCTCGGAGCTGTGGGATATTAAGGGACCTTCAACAAATTTTAAGGTCTGGGAAAAAACATCACAGTGTGACATTAACGAGCACAGTTTGAACATTTCTATAGGCCTACTTATTGTCACTTTATGTTTCTGGGAAGCTTAATAGCTAGTGCGCCGCTTACCACAACTTAACACATAAGGAGCTCAGCATCAAGTTGAACATGAAATGATAGGCGCCATCAACTTGAGAACGGTATCGGCCTTTACAGAACACTGTCACCCCGGGCAATGAGATCATTTTCTTGTCTCTGTCCGTACTGTAAGGGGCCAGCTTCATAGGGTTTAAGGTGATCACTGATGGCTGTAAGACGCTCGAAGTGTGATAATCAGACTCAATGAGCATTTTTGTTAATCAAAGCATTGGGCCATAGAGGTTTTTGAATGCACCTCTCTTGTTTTCTTACCCTGGCAATCCCTTTCTATTTCCAACAAACAAACAAACAAAC
>NW_019091526.1:1030191-1048748 GCF_001949145.1 Acanthaster planci
AACTTTGAAGAGACTGATAATATGAACTAAAGTCTGAAATATCAACTAAAGTTGAAAAGAGACGGCTGCATGCTTTGCCCAACCCTGTACTGGGTAACGAAACATCAAGGGAACATGGTACACGTAGGAAATTTGAAAAGTGATAAAATCGATGATGCTGTACAAATGCACGGAACTGATATAAGTCAATGCCATCCACTCGCGCTGTTTAGTATCAAATGCGGTTGCAAACTCCACAATTCAGCGAGGGAAAATCGTAACAAATGTACACAGTAGCATACTTGTCTACGTTACTGATTGCAAATGCGAATTAAACATAACAAAATTAAATACAAACGCTTCAGAACACTTGGAACTATATATATTGAATAACATGCACTTTCGAAGTGCTGTTTTGTTTTGTGGTGATAAAAGGTGCTGCAAACTAAAATCTATTTCATGTATTACGTTGCCGCATTTGCAATGAAGCTTTTATCGTAGGCCTACACGGCTCACTCGCTACACTGTTCTCAGAGTCTTCAGAGCAAGAACAGATGACAGTGGAACTGTGAGGAAACGACTCTGTCTTCCTTGTCCAAGGTCTTAGTTATTTTTTATGCTGATTAGAGGCGACAGGAACTTCTATTCCCGGCATAATGCAGGACATTTCTGTCACAATCTTCCCCTAGTATAAAGGCCAGTTCATATTTCAGGCGAATACGAAAGCGAAGCCATTTCAACGTCAGGAAAAATATTGCAGCGCTATTTCGCTCAGGTTGAAATGTGTTCAACTTTTGTGAATTTCGTTAAAGCGGATATTTATTTGACCTTCCAAATTCGGGTCCGTTTTCGCCTTTGCGCTAAGTATGAACCAGCCTTTAAGTGGTATAACATAACACAGCCATTTTTAACTTGTCGTAACTTAAGCAAGCAAAAGCCATCTCACATTGGGCGTGAATTCTAACTGAAAGACGACATGAATGTCAAAAGACAATCATCCAACAGCTTTCAAAGCTAGTTTTGACGCAAGCCACTGTGGCTGCAAGACGTCGAATTTGTTTCGCTGTCACTGTTAGGCCGAGCATTAAGATGGCTTTATAATCTTATTTCTGAGTTTTGTATATAATTTCTAAAAAAAAGTACCCGGCACGTGATCTTACAAAGTGGCGTGGATTTGAGCCGGAAAATTTGGGACTCGGGCGGGAAATGGTGGGGGAAGACTTGTCATGCCATGGAAATTAGAAAACCGGTAAGGGGTTATCACACCATATTATGAAACTACAGAGGGGGCAATGTTTATGATCTGGAATATATTCCTCTAGAATATTACGTCAGAACGGCATATTGAGATCTATTGAATTCATTTTACTTGTTGGGTTGTCAGTAACACACATAATTGTTTTTCTACAAAGAGGAAATGTGTATGAGTATGGGGATTTCAATAGCTCATCCCCTGGTCTATGCGCCTGTGATCTGGACTCATCCCAACTTAAAAATAAGCCTCCAAACTAGGGCGATGCGAAATTGTTGGGCCTAAAGCAACTTTAGATAGGAAAAACCTATGCGTATATAAGTGAAGAAAACTATGAGACAACAAGACTACCACAGGACTTTGAAGTTTGAGCTAATTTCCATTATTTTAAAAATCCTTAAAGTTGTTATTTGTTGTAAAGCATGCCCAGGAGGTTGCCCGTGACCTTATCATGGCACACTATCGTAAAGGAATTCCACTGACACTTTACATGGTAAATATGCTCATAACTAAAATCAAATTGTTTTCTGTTCGTTAAATCACAGACATCTGGTTTGATTTCTTGGTTTCATTGGAGAAAATACAAGCTTTATGAGGAATTTACAAACGCTGATATAGTCTGGAAATTTTGGGATTGTAGCAGGATTTCTGAATGCTGATCTGTTCAGCACGTCTTTATTCAGTACGAGCAAAGTTGGGATACATCCTCAACCTCATTCTGAGCCCCTCCAGAGTTCTCTTCCTTAGTTCTTCTTGCCTCCAGCTCCTCCACCGAGTAGAGCTTTCTCCAGTCCCATGACCGGGCCTTCCACGCCGATGGACAGCATAAACGCCGCGGCATAGGACAACACCATGTTTCCAATGAAACTTGAAGCCTGCAGGGAATTTGGTAAGAGAAGAGATTTATAAATGATGTTATGAGACCAATCAAAATGTGGCTATTCCATTTTTCGTTTCCTTTTACTCAAACAACGGGGGCACTTTTGTTGTATATCCAGGCCAGTAAGGCCAGTAACACCTTAACAAGATCCCTGATCCCTAACGTAACTAGAAGGGCGTGTGTTTTAAGAGTGTCAGTTTATTACAACAGAGGACAGAAAGTCACTCACGAGCTGGATGTAGGTGAAGTGATACTGAGACTTCGCAGTCGAGTAGAAGACAAAGATGAGGATAGAATGGAGAAGGTAAGCACAGAAGGTGATACGGCTTAGTGGGGCCCAGAAACTCCAGCTCAGAAGGCTATTGACGGGTCCTGCAGGTAATGATATTACTAAGTAATAACTATTCTTGGTTACTAGGGCAACACAAGTCCCTCATTTTTATCAACGTCGTCGTCACTGGTAAAATCCCCGTACTGTCACCAGTCCCAGCGTCATCGTCATGATTATTGTTAGGAGATCATCTTCACAATCCCTGGAATGAGCACGCTTGCTACAGGCGCTGCACACTTCAGTTATGAAGCATACATCAGAATCCTCAAGGAAGGACGCATAAAAAAGCTTTGAAAGACTGTATCGTAAGTCAAGATTTACAAATGACTTACTCTGCTTTTGATACTTGAAAAATAAGGAACCTGTGAGCCAGATTTCCTACCTCCGTATCCAACGACACAGGAAAACGCTACCCAGCCCACAGCCATGACAAAACCTGCTCGACTAAACGTGGTGTACATCACTGCAGCGTACTGTGGTAGGCGTTCTCCATCGCTGCGATACGGTCCGTAAACGATTGCCAGACCTACACCGACTGCTATAATCCACATGATGATATTGACCCACTGAAACAAGGAAAAGAATTGGATGTTACGTGCGATGGTTTGATGGATGAGAAGTTTGCTTCCTCGTCAGAGGCGGATACAGTATTTTCTAAGGGGGGGGGGTCACTGACTTAAGTAGCATGGTAAAAATAATGCCCTTAAGCTCGTAGCACGAAGCCCTTACGGCCTTGGGTCCAGGGCCGCTTAAAGGGTTCGAGGATTGGATTGGATTCTAGGGGTGCAATTTCAGGCAGTTTGCCCCTTCTTTTCTCTTCTTCCTCCCTCCCTCCCTCTTTTTTATTTCTTTATTTTTCGGTGAAATGGGGAGGGGGTCTGCTCCTTTAAATTATTTTGATGTGCAACATGTAGGCTACTGCATGCAGGTGAACATCCACAATCAGCAAGATGTTGATTTGGTTTGGTGGGGTTTCAGTTTGTGCAATCGGGCTTGGTTCGTTTGTGCGGTGATTAGCTGGGGAAAGTATCGGTTAGAATATAATTGGTTTGGGCTGGGCTGAATTGGGTTGGATAGGACGAAGTTTGGTAAAATGGGCTGTGTGGGATAGGGTAGGAGGATTGGGTCACATAGAGTGGTATTGTATGAGTAGACTTCAAAGCATAGTAAGCTAAGGTTGGCTTCCTTGGCTATTGATAATGCAAGAGGCCCTGGTTTGCTTTAAGTTTGTCTTATGACACTGAACCCTCGGTTGCTATTACAAGTACACAAAATGTTGCTGCATTGCAAGATTTGAGTTGCTGTATTAGGTTTGAACAGGGACGAGTTGCCCTCCCCCAACATCTGTTGTAAATTTAAACAATGGAACATTTTAAAATTGGTGCAGCCATCATATTCTGGGGGATAAGACTTTTTTATCTATGTAAACATTTAACCATTCGTCTTTGGAAAAACTTTCCATTTCCCGCCGTGACCGAAGACCTGGAAACGCCACTGCATAGGAATTTGGTCTGGTCTGCGTGGGGATGGGTTCAGCTGGATGACGCTGGTAGACTCACTTAGGCTGGGTTTGGCAGCGCTTGTTTTGGTTTCAGGAGTCAACCCTTGTAACGCTCTCACCTTGTTCATTTTGAAAGGCCGACCGTTGAGCCTGAAAAAGATGTAGCCGAATACCATGCCCACCAAATAAGCAGGGATGCGACAATATGGCTTGCTGTAGATAATATCAGCTGCAAAGTTCTCATAGACCACAACAGTGTTGTTGTTGTAAGGTCTGTTGGTGAGATGAGAGTAAATTCAAGACTTATTTATTCATTTTGCCTTCCTTTTCAGTAAAATGCTGGGGACAGAACTAAAATCCCTTGATAAGTAGATAAAAAACTTTACATCTCAGGGACAGTTTTATATGTGTTGGTCCTGCAGACGTTCAATTGACGATGGAAGACCTATTGAATTATCGGGTTACTGAAAATGATTTAAAATTGTTAACATTTCGTTTTCGAAGACAGAAAAAATTAGAAACAAGCAAAGGTTTTCTAAAAATTGGTTTGAATTTCTAAAATGAACGTGTGTAAGATCAAAGTTCCCTTGTTTATAAAAAGCCCTGAAACTGCCAATGGATGAGGCTTTTGTCAGCATTTCATTTTTTCGGATTATTTAAAATCATCGCCAACATTGCCAATTTTATAAATTCCAAAAAGAGCACTGATGTCTTTTAAGAACAAAGGATATCCCAATTACGCCTATATCAAAAGCAGTTAGATTCTCTTTAATACAGGATGAATACACACAGGCTGGCTCCAAGAGGTACACCGTAGTAGGTGGCTATGTAAGCAGTGAGGCCAAAGGAACCCAAGCACAATGCCACAATCAGTCCAATTCCCATCTTCGAATGCCTGAAAAACCAGGAGAACATCACTCAGTAAAAACAGCTCGTTCAATGGCGATGTATCTTTACTGTTAAGAGAGAGGTAGGGTGCATTATGTCCCTATGAGGAACTAATTCGAAATGCTTTTTAAAAACTGAGAATTAAATGCTCTCCGATTTAACAGCACAGCGGTGATATTATACATTGCACTCTTTTTACTCTTTTATAATCTTTTGGATTGAAAATGGCCACGAAACGAGCCGGTAAATTTATTCTGTCGATTTCATCGATTTTTTTTACAGTTTTTCCTTATAAAAATATTTCCATTTTAATATTTTCACTCGAACTTGTCTCTGTCCTTAGTTTCATGCTTTGGAAAAGCTAGGAAATTCCTGCACTCACTTGTACAGTAGATAAATGATGACAGGACTGATGACGAAGAACTGCATGTCATTAGCCAGATACCAAGACCAACCCATACACTATAACAGTCATGAGAAAAATACACATTGAAAGGTTTGACATGTTATGCCAAAGTTGCATAATAAGAGAAGATATTTGTTGATTCTGATTATACACAACTAGTGAAACTTGATGCGGACAATCTTCTGGCGAACACAATCAAATCTGGAGAATAGATCCAATCGACAAGACTGTGATCTCATTTTAAAAACTGAAAATTGCCATGATGTCTGTTGCAGTAACATAATGCCACTCTTTTTGTTTATTTTAGTGTAATCGAAATTGCAATAAACAATCTGAAAAATGTGAGATCTTGAGTGTTGTAAACAAATTTGGAATTCCCGATAGCTGCACAGCTGTAACAATGCCAGTCGGTTAAAGCATTGATCAAACTTGCACAAAAAATGGCACGCCATGCGGCTGCATACACTCCACTCTAATGATTACGAGCCTTGACTCAGTTATATAGTCTACCCTGACTTTGTCTTTCCAGAGAATAATGTTTTCAGGAGTCAATGGCTTTGAGTTACTTCGTACACGAAGTTTGCAAACCACAGAAGATGCATGCTACTGCATAGCAAAAATTGTGCCTGACCAAACTGCGCTTATACTTTTGGGACAGATTCTCAACCGACATTTGCTTGGAAGGGAAATCAACTCGGTGGCATCCTGCTTAAGATCTGCGAGGGACCCACATTATTCACCTGTTTTCCCAAATCACCGGGAAACGGATACAAGTTGTTGATGTAGAGTAGGTTAGTCCACCACGACTCCCGGCAGTTTTCCGCTTGGGCTTCGAACAAGTCAATTTTACCCGGACCCTGGCCGAAATGGATGGCCAAGGTGGTCCAGATCGCGATGCAGATCATGTAGGTCGGAGTGATGCGGATGAAGCGATGGAGATAGAAGAGAGCCCAGTTCAGTCTGCCGTTGGCTTTTTCGAGGTGCTTCAAGGTGAGGTAGACCAGAAGGAGACCGCTGCAATATTGTACACAAACGTAGTAACTTAGGAACAACCTCAGAATGCGAAGCAGATTCAAATAACATTTTCGGGAGTGGGAGGGAATGGATTCTGTTTGCAGGGTTGGAAATTTTGTAACCCTTTTTAGGCTCTCTGAACGGCAAAGCTAGATTTTGGGTACCTTTTCAATACTTTTGAAGCAAGTGATATGAAAGAGAGGCGTGCACGTCCCTCCTCATCCTTCAATGCAGTAGACAATTTCCAGTGGATTATCCAACTTCACGTAATTTTCTCGTTAGTACGAAGAGATGAAGACGACATTAATTTGAGTAATTGGTCTGAATTTTTCTTTATGAATAACTTTGTAGGCCTACTACTGCACGGTGGCACACTGCTAATTCTCAGATCCATGGCATTGAATGGTGATGAAGTATGGTGGTGACTGTGGTTGCGAGGGTAGATGATGGTGATGATGATTCGTGGTGACAATGGTGACAATGATAACCAGTTGCTGCACGGAAGCGATACAAAAGATAAGGCTCGAATACATTAAGATTAAGTGCACATTTATAAGAATAATTCTATATCAATCCACACAGCAATGCGGGTAAGAATGTGTAGACAGTACCTAAGAAAGAAAAAAGTGTCCACGGAGACCGTGGCATACAAAATAACGGAGAACCAGAACGACGAGTACAGCTCGGTGCCCGCATAGAGAGGATCATCTACCAAAATAAAAAAAGTACAGAATTCATGTGATATATAACTACGAGTACACGCACCTTTAGAATTTCCCCCTGGAATCGGGCTAATCAAATGGAAGTACAGTTTTGCAGTAGATGCCATAAATGGAAGCCCCTTGGGAGTCGCAAGGGGCGTCTTGTTGGTGGAATGAATTGGGCTCATTAGAGAGGAAGGCATTATTAATAGGATTACGCTGTCAAGGGAGGGAGAAGCGGCAAAACCTCGCTTCTTTAGGCTCACGCGTGACTTTTTGATGTAGCTACCGATCCAGTACTTTTTGAATGGGGAAGGGGTCAGACCCAAGAGTGTTCCCTCCTCGAATGACTAAATTATAGATTAAGGGATATTAACACTATGTAAGATTTTTCAACCCAGGAGAAAAAGATTCCGACATTGCACAATAGGTGGGAAAAGCTTCCTTTGTTCGTTTTGCTCTTTGCAATGATCATTCTGTGTCACTGTAATATTTTTATTTGACGAATCGAATGAAGGCAAGATTGATTTCAGTCACTTCATCTGCCCCGAGCTGAAGTGCACCCCTAATCGGCGTAAAGAAAGACAGGTGGTTACAAGCGGAGTCTTGCACGCTTTCTGTGTGTACGCAAAGACCATACATGACAGGAATAAATTAGTTACGCGTTCTTGGCGCGCTCTGCGTCAAAGGTGCATATACTTGCGCGCTTTGTGGCGCGCCTACGCGGCGAGTATACAAAACACGCCCTCTTTTGTTCCGCCCGGAGCGAATAAACATAAACGTTCAGCAAATCGAGAGATTTGAGTTTTGCGTGAAGTTAAGCGTGGCCTTAATGTTTGGGTGTGATCATGTATCTTAAGACCAAGTTACATACTTCCTGATTCAGTTTTAATAGTGACGTGTGTCTCGTGGTAAAGATGCGAAAAAATACCTAAAAACGTAGTCATGTAATAGATGGTGTGGCCGAGAATAATCCACCACATGCTGATGACACGGATCCCGTTCAGGGCGCCCAGGTTTCCAGCTACCTCTTTGGTATTCATGATCTTTGCACCGTTGTGCAGCGCCGAAAATCCCATCAGAAAGGTATGCAGGAAACCTGGTAAAACAACAACAGATGGACATCGTGTCCATGAAAATGCATTCAGAAGTCTGAAGAGAAAGACTGGCTCATTGACAGGTGTATATCTATCTACACATGAAGTCTTCGCTTCAGCAAAAGCATGGACGTAAATCTTGGGATGATGGGGTATATATCCCCCTACACTTTTTGAGGTAGGGGATGGATACTGAATCACCCACACACTTTTTATGTACATGTATTAGCAACAACATTAAAGCGGCTGTTAAGAATTTACAGGATTTCCCAACGGCTAAAATGTTTGCAATATCACTAAAAAGAGAAAAGCAATTTAAAACGCCATAAATATGCCATTCAGATGTAAGATTCTACATGGATTTCGATACGTATAGGGCCTATACACATTACAGACGTGCACCTTTGTCATGAACATCGCCCCCTATATAGTGTATACGGTATTACCCCACCCGCGGTTTCCAAATTTCCATGGCCAGGCAAATCGACCCAACCTTTCCCCATCCCCAATTTCCAACACAGATTTACGCTACTTAGCAGAAGTCATCTGTGCGTTTAATAGGAAAAGTGCCCGATCGGCCCACGGGCTTGCACCTTCCATTAATACAAGTGTTGTAGCCGGTCGTAATTGTGTCAAACGTATGTCTGTAAAACCATGTATACTGTATTTTTCTGGTGCAGGTATAATTTTTTTCAGTTAGGTAAAATAAAAACGTTACAACATACCCATTTTCTTCGCCTTTTTCTTATTGCCCTCAATAACGCATGTACAGTACTCAGGTGCGTGGGTTGAAAGAACGGCATTTTCTGTGGCCTCCAAAGCGCCCTCTACGTCGACGAAGCCATCATTGTTATAAGCATTGTGGCTGTTCTTGCTGAAGTGTTTCGTTCCTGTCAAGTTCAAGTTTCCGTTGATATCGGCCCCATGCTCGATTTCCTTCTACAAAAGGATGCAGGTGACAAGCATTCTGCACGTCAAGTGACTCTCCAGCATACCGACTGCATTTCATACTTCTCTTCAGGCTTTCTAGTCAAAACTTAATCAAAACTTTAAACCGGTGTACCTGCAATAACCCCAGTGGCCCCTAAATATCCGCATGTCGTAATAAGTATGAACATGATTGGATTTTATCATCATAAGGAATTGATTTATGTATTGTGTCGGCAAAGCCAATAAATGTGACCTAAAATGACTCCATAAAATAGAAGATTCGTATAAAGATCTCGACACCATGTGAATATGTAAAATCACAGACCGAATAAATCGCCGAGGACACTACAGAGTGACGTTGTGGCCATGGACACAATTCTTCAGTATACAGTGAAATACAAACCTCTTTCACTGATTTAATTTTCCTTCCAGAAAGGGCTTCCTCCATCTTTTCAATTTTAGCCTTTGTTTTAGTGATATTGGCCCGGATTCGTCTGTGGAAAGTCACGTGGTACACAGTTCCTATGACAACCATTAGCAGGAACACCCACAAGATGCATCTGTAAGGTACCGGGAGCAATAAAATACGAAGTCTTGTGCTACTGATCGACTCATCTTGTTATGAAATTGTTTGTCACTTTCGTCTTGTTCAAAAACAAATATTCCCCTACAAGTTACGAGATAGTGGTCAACGACGTGGATCAAAACGAAGCTTGTGTGCACGTTTAATATATTGTTAATTATTAATCATTACCACAGATTCAAGCTATCGGTTCAATCACAGCACTTATGTACGTTTCAGTAGAAAGCACACCAAATAAAGGCCACTGTTATTTTTGCATGTCATGGTTTGCTTTTTTATCGAGTGGGCAAGGGATTCGTTCATAAACAAGGGGCGCGCCTTCTGTTGTCACGTCTAATGGAATGTTGTTGGCTCCCAGCCAGTGACAATTACTTTTCACTTAAAATCCCAAGAGTCAACATTCACAAGCAAATACACTCTGCTAGCAGTAGAGCTATGCATACTAAGTGCGCAGACGTTTCTTTTGATGTACGGACATCTGATTTACAGACAAGTCAGGAAGATATTGAGGGTGAAAAATAAAAAAAGGTAATTTTTAAAAAGCTAAGAAACTGACAAAGAGACATGAAAGGGGCGGGGTTAAAAGCCCTTACGTTTGGTCGAAAGTATGATCGGAATTGATTCATTCCGATTTCAAACTTTATCAGTTTGCCGTTCAAGAGCACAACATTTTGCCTTAGTCGAGAAAATATTCTGGCTCAGCCCATGCGAGGTGGGCAACCAATACTGCATCTTCAGGCAAAACTATTACAGAATGTGAACTCTTGTACTGTGCTTTACAGCCCTCGTTCGGGTGGGGCGTTATCTTTGTTCACGGTATCCAGCTGTACTTGCACGAAAGTCCTCACAAGTGGACAAAGGTGGCATGGGGAAATGGATTGGAATGCTATGGCTGGTTTGAATTGTTAAAAATATTGTAAGAATACGTAGAAAAAGAGATATGTTGTTGTTTAATTAATTAATCTGTAAAGAGAATGGCATTGATTTATGTCAGACTTGGACAAATTTATCATATAGAAAAATGGCATTTAGAGGGTAAGCTACGCGAGAATGCTCAATAACCATCCCATGTAAAGATATATTTAGAGGTATTTTATGTCGTATTTGTGTTAGAAGACAAGTATACGCTGTGGTCCACTCCATGATATCAAGGATTAAAAAAGGAAGGGAACAGAAAGAAAGGAAAATCATTAGCACTTACATTGTTACGATCGCTCCTGTTTTCAAAGGGTAATTAACAATACAACTGAAAACGATACTTTGTCTCTCAAGACCTGGAATAGAAATTGAAAGAAATGGTTACTTAATAGATTTAGATTTTTGGATTTATACTTGGTTGTGAAGCACATTACACACAAGAATAAGAACATGTTTGTCATAACAGAACACGGGTATGATGCTCATAAACAACACATTATCATCTGTACGAATTTAGGATTTATGTTAAAGTTGCAACTACATGTACACACTTTGCCAAATAATCTGAAGATGTAGAAAATTGTACAAGTTGCAGTGAAAATTTGCTGCAGAAACTGGGGCCTGAGTTAGTGAGTTGATCAACGTACAAATGAGTGACCACGGAGATGTGAAGTAACTAGAAATAACTAGAAATATTTTCTATAACTAGAAAACATTGTAACGGACACTTATGTAGCCTTGTTTATTGCCAATTAATGCTGTTGCTAGCCGCCTGCTTCCCTTTTGAGGAGCTTTTTTCTGGATGCTTTTTGGATGCGCACCTGAAATTGCTACTATTTTGAGGTTCTGTTGTTTTGGCTTCTCAGGAAGTCCAGGGCAGGGAAATATACTATGTTATTATGTTGATACTTGTGCTAACTGTGCTGTGGAATCAACCGTGGTGTTCTTTTATGAATAATTCAAAGATTTTAACGTTTGGAAATCCTGTTCATGTGTGTCCCCTTTGGAGAGAAAATAAACCCTGCTAGCTAGTTTACTCCGCAATATTCCGCCCAATTGAGCTGAAAGCTTTTAGATAATATAAACCATAAATATTATTCAGTTCTTCAGCTTCAACCAAAACAAGTTGAACATATAGTGCCTCTGACAGCATTGAAATTCACGTCAAGGAACAAGCAGTAAGAGCAAGCTTTCAAGAAC
The DNA here is from genome assembly GCF_001949145.1 of Acanthaster planci. Next base: position 1,041,872 of record NW_019091526.1, read on the forward strand.
TCTACGTGCACGCCAAAATGGCAGGCACACGCATGGTTCAGCGCATTTCAGTCGGCTGATAGCTCAATTATTTTTAAACCATTTCTTTGTTTTCAGGATCGTGTGGCTCATTTTCCAAAGTCCGCTCCGGTTGGCTGGCTCGTGAGGTATAAAGAAATACAATATGTACATAATAATGAACCATTGTTTTAAAAAAGTTGAACCTCCTTTCAGGGATAAATTATAAGGGGGGATTTGAAGTAGAAAATTTAGCGCAAGGCTGTTTCTACCTGGAATGGCTCCAAACATCTCCGTTAGGTCGACATTTGAACAGCTCGAGGGTACACACGTGCCAACGCTAAGAGTCGCTACCTGAAATTTAAGTCATAATGTTAGTCACAACAGGAGATAGACAGGACCGATTTGCAACTTGTTTCAGGGAGACTGTTTCGACAAAAAACACCACTCTAAGTGATAACATTCTACTCCCGCACTTTTCACTTCTGGGCAGGATAATCCTACTCTTTTCACTTAATTAAATTGCGTAATACTTTGAAAATAAATACGTGTTATCATTGATGGTAAAAATGCTTTCACTGCAACAAGCCTTACAAAACCGGTACAGTTCCAACAATCTCCATTTTTTCTGTCCGAATATTTAGCATTTTACACGCGACACTGAACGGGGAGGGTTAAACGTGATAAACACGTGTACTCTGTTGTACGTTGGGTGGGGTAGCCCTGTATTGTGGCACGCGTTGCTCTCACATGTTGGAAACATAATTTTGATCCAGACTTGACTTTCAGATTACGGTATTCCAACAACGAGGAAAGACGCAGCTATAGTGATCGCATTATAGACCTTTCTCTTATTTTGTAGGGTCGGGCAACTGAGAAGAACTTCTGCCTCGTAATCGACATTTTCCTACATACGGTTCAAATGGCTGACATTGTAAGTGGTTAATAGAAGTTTTTATTATTAAGTCGTCAACATTTCACAAAATTGTTTAACACTGTGAATTATTATTTTCTTTGTGTACCCATGGTCAACCATAGTTTTGCCAGTCGCTGTTTGGCCAAAGAATAAAGGTCTTCATGTGAAACGAGCAGAACAATCAGTATTATCCCGCTGCATTTGTTACCATTGCCCGATAATTGCCGCTGATACATACCGAGGCCAAGTAAGCGAGAGTGCAGTACTGCGTCTCAAACGGGGCGTCTGTGTTCCACTCCTTGACTGCTTGACACTGCTCCACATTACCGATACTATGGGTGTTGTAAGTAGTCAGGGCCTCCATGTTCAGAAAGTCACCATTGGATAACCACACTACATAAATATAAAAATGAATTTGCGTATTTCAGTTTATGGCTGCATAGCAATGTCTGCATAACAATGGAAATTTTTAAAAAGTGAAACCAAAAAAGTGACTGTTTGGTTAATATGGTTAATGTGTTGCTCTGGCACAATACTAACGCAACTGTTGTCGCTGCATCAAGCTTTGCTAAAGGAAACCACATCAAAATTGGGAAATTCCAATTAAATTTTAAAACATACGCTGTTCCGAAATCTTTGAGAAAAAAAGTTATTTTTGTTATCTGATCTCTCTGGATCCATGGAGAAAACGTATTCCGGGTTTTTTTAAGAGCTGGGAAATGATAGCATTTTGTGTAAGGTGTAGTTATTGTGAAAAGTACTTCAGCGCCTCGGTATTTTAAGAATGGAAAAGTACCTTAACTTGCCTGTTTCCTTATATTTCCGAAACTAAGCAAAGCCCCTTTTTGAAAGGGGTTATGACCCACGCGGCTCCTCTGAATCCATGCTCAGCAGTTAGTATTTACTGTATCTCCAAGTTCCACGCATACAAAAAGGTTTTAGTACAAAATTAGTCAGGAACTTCAAGGTACAGTTGCAATCGTCTATGAGCCTCTCGGATGTAGTTTTGTCTCCTTTAAAAGAGTTGACAATTTTTTTTCCACTCATGTGAAAGTTGAAAATCATTGCGAATTTCTAAATACCATGCAAATTTCTAAATTTTTTACTATAACTTGGAATTTGGCGACGTGAAAAACAGTTCATGTCAGGCTTGACCAAATTCAAGGAAACAAATACAACGTGGAAAGTAACCGTAGTCTACTTACTCTGGCTCGCATAGGGCTTTCCGCTCGCGATATCAGTAAGAAATTGCAAAGTGTTGTTGGCGCATACGGTGGACACATTTTGGAGGACGTTGTTTTGGATGTACCTCTGAAGCTCCCCCTGAAAGGTCAGTGCTATGTCTTGCCAATTGATCTCCTCTGGCACCAAGCTAAGATTCACCAGAAGTTGCAGTGGGTCTTGAAGGAATGTCGAATTATCCGAGAAAAAGTCCAGCCCTGTGTTTGAACCGTTTGCCGCAGCCAGTAAAAAGTCTTGGAATTGCCGGATCAAGCCCTCCAGTGAGTCAGAGGCAAGCAGGTCGGCAACTTGCTCCACAACGCCGTCCGGGACTTGTGTGTCCCCTAGCAGCTGGTTGATGATTTGCTCCATAATAATGGTCTGGGCTTCGTTGCTTCTGTTGGCCGAGGAAGAGAGTTCCTGAAGAACATCGATCAAGCCGTTTAGCGAGCCAGCGTTCAGCAGATCAGCAACTTGTTCTACGAGGCCAACTAGGGCTCCTGTATCACCAAGCAGTTGGCTAATAATTTGCTCTATAATGACAACCTGAACTCCATCGCTTCCATCTGCTAAAGAGGAGAGAAGCTCCTGAAGAACCTGGATCAATCCGTCTAGAGAACCAGAGGCTATCAGATCTACAATTTGCTCCTCGAGGCCTTCTGGGACCTCTGCATCACCAAGCAGCTGGTTAAGAATTTGTTCTATAATGACATCCTGAATTCCATTGCTTCCATCTGCAAAGGATGAGAGAAGCTCCTGGACAGCCTGGATCAATCCGTCTAGTGAACCAGAGGCCAGAAGATTGGTCACTTGCTCGACAAAGCCGTTCGGGATTTCTGCATTACCAAGCAGCTGGTTGATAATTTGCCCGATTAATACAACCTGAGTTCCGTTGCTTTCGTCGGCTGAGGGCGCAAGGAGATCCTGGAGTACCTGTATCAATATGTCTTGTGAGCCAGAGACCAGTAGATTGGCAACTTGCTCCACGAAGCCGTCCGGGACCTGCGTGTCTCCAAGAAGCTGACTGATCAGCTGCTCGACGACAGCTGCTTGGACTTCATCACCTAACAGGTCCTGGAATTGCTGTAGTCCGCTGGCTGGTGACGCGGTGGCCGTCTCGCCACTCGTCAACAGCTGAACGATGAGCTGTCGAATGACCTCAGCCTGCGCTGGGTTCACCGGAATCAAGTCCTGGAGCTGCTGAAGAAAATCGATGGGCGGCTCCGTGGCCACCACCTGCCTCATCATGTCACCGGCACCGTCCCCAGGAAATACCAAGGGAAAGTCATCCCCAAGCCCCTTGCTTGTTTGTGGGAAAAAACTACCAAGAAGGAACACGATGAGAAACAAGCTTGCCATCTTTGGTCTAAACGTTCTCCTCTCTGTGGAATGGCTCCCACCTTGTAGACCTTATATCTGTGTCTATTTGTGGAGATTTATGGCAAGACTGTGTTTGTTTAATTTTCCTTAGGGCCTACCTGGCTGGGTTTTCACAATACGGTTACCTTAATAAGCAGTCTGTATTAGACCTAAAGAAAATCCATCGAGCAAACAGCGGACATTTTTCATGTGAGAAAAGACCTACAGGGCGTGTCCAAGACCCAATTTGTCGAGTGACTCAGCGAATAATTTTTGAAAGTGGAATCATAGTGTAGTTGGGCAAAAACTGAAGATGTCACTTGCCGTACTAAGAAAGGATATTTGAAAGTGAAATCTACTTTTTTTACGTAAAATTTGTTGAGGCAAGTCTTTTCTGAGGCTGAGGCAATTTATCATTATTGCATGTCTAAAACAAAATGGGATTAGAACCGTTTAGTTTTTACATAAAATGTCACCCGATGGTAGTTGTAACTTTTAAAGAGGATACGCTGCGTTATAATTTTATCATTACATTTTATTTGCATAAGTTATCGAAACTGAGTTTGTGCCTCAAAACCTAAATAATATTGGAAAAGGCACAAGCACCTTTTAGATTTCTTCGGAGATTTTGGCTGTTTTACAAATGCTGTTGAGTAACCTTTAACACTGAAAAAGTGGGAAAAATCAGATTTTGCCATAACTTAGTTTCGGGAATTTTCTATTCTGTGCATTGATCAAAACAATGCAGTGTTTAATGTATTGCGTCGTGCCGTCGTGGTGTCAGGTCGAGCTGTCTGACGTCACGTCGTGCTCTTCTGCTGTCGCGTCGTGAGGTTGCGTTGCGCCGTCGACCCATTTCGTCGTGACGTCGCGTCAGCCGTCACATCGTGCTCTCGCTGTCACTTCATAACTGGCAGAAATATTGGTTGTCCTTAAAGATGGGGGTAAATTATTGCATACCAATATATATGGAATTCCATATCTGCCGTCGTGCGTCGTGGGTCGCCGTCGTGCGTCGCCCGTTTTTTTTCTTTGTCTCGATTGCGCAGTGGTATTTTTAACTTTGACCCTTGATCGTTTCACATGTCCATGTACTTGTTCGATCGATCGATCGTGCCTGACTCTCATTTTAGCAGTAGAACTAAAAGATGTATTCGTCTTTGCAGTTGCGCCGAACTCCACTTGAAAGAAAAAAATAATATCCTTTCTTTTTTAAAGACTGACATCGGTAAAGTGACGTGTATATGAAATAATACAATTTTTGTTACATCGATAACTTAGTTACTCTAGACGTAACTTTACTCGTTAACGGCCTGACGTTAGGTCTATAGCCTATGTAATATTTCTGTCTGTCCCTGCACGATATCCCACAGAACGGAATGTAAATAATAAATTATTTACAATGCTTGATTCCTTAATAGTTTTCATAATAGACGAACTGATTCAACATTATTTTGAGGGCGGGTATACCTATGATGAAATCTGCTGCATACTCGAAATTAGACATGACTTGAGTTGCAGCTAGGCTCACAGAAGTCTTTTCAACAGTAACGTTACTTGTTAGCCCCATAAATAATGCTGATGCGCTGGACAACCTGTTCTCATTGGTCTATTCACCATGGCATACACACCCACAAAAACCAACACGTCACATTTTCTGAAACTTAAACTAAGTGGAAATTGCCCCCTTACAATACATTTAATAAACACTTTGTTATCTACAGCACTGTCTAGTATTTCTGGCTTTCAAGGTGAAATTGAGAGGACAAAATGGAATATCTGTATCGGCTGGCAGATTTCTTTCTGGAATTTCATGAAAACAAGTCAGCACATTTTTACAATATGTAAATTAGAATAAGGCTGTGGATAAGTTGGCCGGAACCAGGGGTAGTCTAGCATTATTGGCATTAATTATGGGGTTAATATGTGGCCTGCTCTGCAAAAAAGGGTAATAAGTCCTGCAATGCCAAAATATGTTATGGCATGTTCTATTTGGAGAGGCCAACATTTCTTCAAAACGTGATTTTGTGTTTTTTCCTTTAAGAGGTTTTCTAACATTTATATTCTCAGAATTTGTGACTTCAAACATGGATACTGATGAATAAAGATGAAAAAATGGGCATTTAGTAGGAAATCCTGCATAGCATTGTGTTTCCAAGTGCTACACTTTTTGAGCTTTTTCTCGAAAGGTGCTTTTATTGAATCTGAAAATGTGGACTTACAAATGTCCACATATCTTCAGAATGAAGTGCACTACGGGGCCATTCATATCAGGCCACTTGTGTCGGCTGCGCTCATCTATTGACTTAATCAATCCAAATAGAGTACGATTAAACCTCTCTGCCTGGGCATTTCCCTCCGGATGGTAAGGAGTCGTCCGTGATTTTCTGATTCCATACAAGGTACATAACTCCTGGATCACGCTGCCTTCAAAATTCCGCCCTTGATCACTGTCCAAGCGCGACCGGATGCCAAATTTCGTGAACCAATGATTGCGTAGGACACTGGCCACTGTTACAGCATGCTGATCTTTGCATGGTACCGCTTGCGAGAATTTCGTGAACACGTCAGTAAGGACCAACACATCTTCATATCCCCCACTTTCTCTGTCTACCTTGACAAAGTCAATAGCAAGTACCTCTAACGGTCGAAAAGCCATTAGATGTCGCATCGGAGTTCTCGGTTGCGGCTGAGCCGCCTTAGCGGTTATGCATTGTTGGCAATGAGCAATATGGTGTCGCACGGTGGCAGTCACACGTGGCCAGTACACGCGCCTCCTAAGAAGTGAACACGTGCGATCTACTCCTTGGTGCCCCCATCCATCGTGGCTACCCTGAACAGCTCTTGATTGGAGAACCTTTGGCAAAAGGATCTGAAAAACTTCTCTGTGCAATGAGTCTTTCATCTTCTATGCAGGACACCGTCACGGACAACATATCGTGGCCACTGCCAGAGCCTTAGGTCTCGCGTACCGCGCTTACCATTGGATTCAACTTCACCCGGAACTGCATTTTGCTCCCAGTGCTCCCACAGGACCCCGATGTCTGGGTCTTCCGTTTGCAATGCCGCTAATTGTTCTGCCGACCACGAAGGGAATAGCCCAGGGGGCCCACTGTTAGACTGTGCCTCCGTAGCCAGTCGCATTTGACTGATCCAGTTTACCTCGGTGCGCAATGGAATAGTGCTCGTTTGAGAGATCTGCCGTACCGCCCCCTCTCCTTCGGGGGAAAGATGCCCTGGGTAGCGGCTAAGGGCATCGGCACAGCAATTACTCCGGCCGGACTGGAATTTTACTTCAAAGTCGAATGAGGCCAACTGGGCCACCCATCGCGTCTCACCTGCACCTAGTCTAGCCGTGTTGATATGGGCTAACGGATTGTTAAA
>NW_019091526.1:1049339-1064792 GCF_001949145.1 Acanthaster planci
AAATCCTTGTGGAAGTTTTCCATCTAAAGTTTTTAAGTCTTTGGAAACACTTTTCTGTTTCCAAGCACACAAATACAACACTGTCTGATGCTTTCTGTAGACCCCCGAGGTCTTTAAGAGCAAAAAACTTATGAATCTTGCCACTTTGGTCAGTCAGTGCCTATGTGCATGACAGTAACTGACTGCAGCTTTGTTGTACTGAGATACAGTTTGGAAATTTGGTACATCTGCATAATCATGATCTTCCTGCATTTACTGGGTTCTAAGCATGAGGTCATATTGGCGTGTGAGGTGCCAGTGGCTCAAGTGCATGGGAAGAAACTGGTAGACCTGTCTTCTGACTCTCATCTGAAATTCCTCTTCGTGCAGATGGTTTACGGCTTGTGGATCTCTGAAAGGAATACATTTCAGATTGAAATGAACACTTACAAATTGTCCTAATTAATTAGCGGTTTTGTGTTATCTCTTGAGCAATGATGTCACACACACACACAACAAAATTAAGCTGCATATTTGAAAAGCTTTGTTTTATTCCAGAGTCTGGGGAGTATAATACATGCATGCATGCACAGGTAGAACGTAGCCTGAAATCACCAGTAAGTCAGATGACAAGACATTAAGCACTTTAAAGGACTTTCATTACAATTAAATTTTGTGATAAATGCAAGGAATCAATTACTATGAGTTAAACGTTTCCAAGGTATGGTTAGAAAAAACTCAAACAGAAAGAATCTGCATAGAAAGATAAAAAGCAATGAGTGTAGGCCTATCATGAAAACAGGAACCTCAAACTGTCATTTATGGTGGAACAAAGCAGGCCTGAAAACAATTGAATTTGCCAACTCTTGACCAGAGAAGAACAGTTAATGATTGCTTATTCCTCTACAAACATATCCATAACCATTACAATTTAACTACCGCTAATCCATTTTCCCCTTCATGTTCCAAAACGCCGAACCAGATCTGCTCCCAAACACATCAGGCATGTTCCGCAAAGCCGGGTGGAGGTAACGAAGCAAGGCTTTGTTTCAAGGATTTCAACTGCTTACATCCGACTCCACAAAACGTGCGATGTGTTTGGGGCGCTTACATTGAATTCCTTCCGTACAGAGATTTACAGAAGTTCTTCGCCCTCAGAGCTCAACCATGTACATTTAAATTTCAACAGGTTTAGCCAGCTTTACACTGAATTAACTTAACTTAAATGTCAAAGCACACTGTATAATATGTATAACCTTCGAGTTCCCCATACTGACAACATGGCCATCGACGTTTTTGAAAAATTCTGTACTCATTTTGATGGTTTGTTTTTTTTAGTGATGACACTATAGATATGGTCGGAGGTGATTTTAATTGCACTTGTGATCCGCTCATGGGTCGTGCTAACAGGCCGACTGAGCACCGCCCCGTGTCTCCATGGTTCTCAAAATGTACTTATTCATTTTAACCTGTGTGACGTCTGGCGCAGATTAAATCCGATTACTAAACTGTACACCTGGATGCGTAAACACTATTTGATTCTGACAAAGTCTCTGAAGTCAGACTCAACCGCTTCTATGTTCCTTGTAATTTAATTCCGGCCACTTAGTCATGCCGCATTATTCTTTGTTCTTTGTCCGATTCCTCTGCCGTTCACTTGCATATTAAACTTCCGTCGTCCCATCACAGAGGTAGTGCCTGTTGGCATTTTAGCAATTATCTTATTGAGGATCAAAGTTACTGTGAAAATATTAAGTCTTTTCTGGACTAACTGGCAGTTGGAAAGGAACATATTTGAGTGACCTCTGTAAGTGGTGATATCTCGGCAAGGCTCAAATCAAAACTCTTACGCAAAATACAGCTGTAGACTCACCGCTGAAAAGCGTGCCACCTTCTCACTCTTCAATTCCAATATTGAAGAACTTCAATCTGCGGCAGACCTCACGCCAGAAATTCAGAAGGATCTCAAGGACCAGCGTAATAAATTAAACGTTTTCCTTGAAAACCACGCACAGGGCGCCCTCGTCTGGTCTCGTTTTCAACACTTTAATGAGATCGATACCAGCTCTGCTTATTTTTTTTTCAACCTCGAAAAATCTCATTTTCTTTCTAAAAGTCTCTGCAGCGTTCGTCTTGAAGATGGCAGCATCACCGACGACTCCGATAAAATAAAAGTCACACTTCCCGTACTGTTTACGCTGACCTATCCAGTCGCATTTCTACGGACGAAGGTGCCCTCGATTCTCTCTTGTCTTATTTGCCTCAGCTCGACGCTCTGGGTGCCGAGGACCTTGATGCTCCCGATGCATTGAGGAATTTGATTGTGCCGTGAAACAGCTCTCTTTCTGGCCGCTTTTCAAAAACAATTTTCTCGACGTCTTAAATTTGTCACTTCCTCTGGTACCCTTCCCCTTCGTTTCTCAAAGCATTGATTTTTTGACTCGACATTTATTTCCATTTTGCAATGTATATATCAGTTATACACAAATTCAATAGATGAAAGATTTATGACTACAAGAGTGAAAGTTAAATAAGATCATGGGACATTGAAATAAAAGGGGCAAAATACGCAGGCATATTCAGAAGATAAAGTCTTATACAGAAATGCCTTATTATGACAACAAAAAGAACCAGACAAGGAAGACTGACAACAAATTATACATAAAAAGAACAATTGCAGTACAATACAATCAAAACAAAACAAGACTGAGATGTGACAGAAATTGGAATTATGAAACACTTGAAACGTTAGAAGAACAAGGGGAAGATTAGAATGATAAAAGAGAAGGAGCTACCCCAGATAATCAGAAACTAGGGATTTTTGTAGTTGCTCTTCAAGCATCCCACAGATGACTGTGACTTAATGTTACCATTGATACTATTCCAAAGACGGGGTCCAGAGAATCTCAGTGTATTCAGGGAATAGGATGTGCGTGCCAAAGGCAAAAACAGATTGAGACGTGATCTAGTGCCGTGGCTTTGCACTAAATGAACAGCGGTAAAGTAAGAAGAAAAATCTAAAGGAAGTAGGTTGTTAACATGCTTATGCATGAAAATCCCTGTGCGAAGTTTGTTTATATCAGATAAAATTAATGTATGAAGAGCAGCAAAGAGATGTGGTGTATGATCCCAAGGGTGTGAACGGGTGCGTATTCTAATGGCCCGTAATAGTAGTAACTGAATGAAGTTTGTTGTTACTTGAACGTGCCCAAACAATATTGCAATAGTTAAGATAAGGCAAAATAAGTGTGTTATAAAGCGAAGAAAGTGTGCGAGCTAGGAGAAAGGAACGAAGTCAGAAAGGACGCCAGTGTTACGGGAAACAATCTTGCAGACAGATGAAATGTGGTCACTCCGGCTAAGCTTATCATCAACAATGACACCCAAGAATTTAGTTGAACTAAAAATGGTAATTGGGGGTACTGTTGATGCTGATGGAGAAATCAGATGGTCACGGTAAACATGCAGATTTACGGAAGAAAATGCATTGAGTTTTAGTAAAATTTAGAGAGAACTGATTACATTTAAACCAGGATGAGACTTTGGTGGGTTCATTGTTCAGAGTAGAAACAAGAGAGTCAAAACTAGGGTTAGAATAGATAATAGTCGTGCCATCAGCAAACAAAAGAAAAGATAAAAGGGAAGAGGAATAGTGCAGATCATTGACATAAATCAACAAAAAAGTAGTATGGAGCCGTGGGGAACGCCAGAGCTTTTACGGCTTAAAATTGAGTTGCAGTCATCAGTCTTTATTGTACTGGTGGCGATTATCAAGATAATCCCCAAACCACTGAAGTGCACACCCCCTAACGCCATAGGATAAGAGGATAGAAGGATCAATTGAGGGATCCCAATACGACGCTTTTAGCGTCGATCTGCGCACTTCCGTGTTTGAAAACGAGGCTTTATGTGTCACCTTCAATTCTTATTACGGTCAGACGATTGAAAGTAAGGAGTCAAGACACAAAATACATAAAGGTATGTTAATTTCAGACTTTTCAGACTTCGCATTTTTGTGGAAGAGTCTTTCATGATGATTCGACACGTAAAATCAAAAGAAAAATGACGGCAATGTTACCGCGAACTAACGTACCTGCGATGGTCGTGTATCTTGTGCAGTGGGCGTGGTTTAAATTGAAGCGACGTCACAGTTAACGAACCAGGTACTGCATGTACTGTGTCGACTCCGCGGGCGCGCTACGAAGTTCAACGCACAGAGCTTCGATTTCGATGCGGATATGCGCAGACGGCGCTAATGTGAAATCCCTCTACGGTATCAAGAGCCTAAAATAGATCGATGAACAGTCCTACAGTATACAACTTATCACACAAAGAACCGGAGATAAGGTCCGTCAAGTGAAAGAGAGCCAGGTCAGTAGAGTGATTGCTACGAAAGCCAAACTGATTGTCGAATTGAATTGAGAAAGGAATTTTGACTGTCGCTTGTAGACAAGCCGCTCGAGAAGTTTTGAGAAGCAGGGGAGAACAGAAATAGGTCGGTAGTTATGAATATCCTTAGGATTACCACTTTCATGAACATGAGTAAACTTAACAATCTTAAAATTTGAAGGGACAGATCCAGTAAGAAAGAAAGATTAAATATGTGTGTAAGGCGGAGTGCGATAAACGAGATGTCTGGCTTTATGATAGAGGAGCTAACATCATCAAAGCCACAACTGGTGTTATTGCTGAGCTTATTGGCAATATCAATTATTTCAAATGCGTAGGTTGGTGTAATGAATAAACACGATGTATTAGAATTAAGCAAATAATCCGTGAGGTTGGAGGTAATTCGTGGTATTTTATTAGCAAGCGATGCATAGATATTGGTAAAATATGTACTAAAGGCGTTGGCGATACCGGCGGAGTCTGAGTAAACCTGCTCGTCGTCATGACATTCATCAGGAATGTTGGCCCTTTTACATTTCCCCAGGATGTTATTTATCTCCTTGCCAAGTGCTTGTCATGTCGTTTTTGCACTTGTCATACTTGTTACCATAGCAACGTTTCTTTGCAAGACGGATAATGGATGTCAGGCGGTTCCGGTAGCTCTTATAGATGTGTTCATTCTCCTTTGAAGGATATTGTAAGAAGCGCCAGATGCAGCCTGTTTTTCCTGTTGCAGGAATTAATGATAGCCTTAGTAATCTAGGGTTGATTCTTACGTCTGCGAAACTTTTTGGTGATGAGAGGAAAGTGATGATTACAAATGCCAGAGAAACGAGAAAAAAAGGCGTTGTAGGCAGATTCAGCGTCCTGGCATTCATTTCACCCCAGTCAGTACGTTCAATGTCAGCATAAAAATAAGATAAGCTTGTAGAATTGGTGCTTTTTGTAACAAAGCTTGTGCTGATACGAGAAGACTTGAGAAAAGAAGAATGAGTGATTTGAAATCGGGCAAATGGTCAGAGATATCAGTGTTAAGAATACCGTCAGAAATATCGGTATCGTTATTAGTTAGTGTGTTATCAATGAGGATGGAGCTGCGTGGGGTGATGCGTGTAGGTTGATCAACCAGTGGACGGAAACCATATAAAATAAATACAATCAATCACGAGATCATCTGTGGGCTGATGATCAGAACAACTAAGGATATTAAAGTAAAGTCTCCAACTAAATTACACAACTTCTTCTCTTTTGCAATGGTTTTTAAGGTATGAATCAAAATGCTCCTGAAATTTATCGAAAGGAGTACCAGGAGCCCTGCAGACATTACCGACAATCAGGTTAGAAGAATCGGGTTCAATTTCAATGAACACGGACTCACAACCATCGGGAGAAGGCATGAGATCATGTCGAACATGAAATTTCAGAGAATTATTCACAAACAATGCCACCCCACCTCCAAGCTTTTTATAGCGAGAACAATGGGGCAGCTGATAATTGGCCATGGTTACGTATGGAGGAGGACGTTCTCTGAACAATGTTTCGCTCAAACCATAAATGGAAAAGGCATGAGATAAAGTGGAAAGATAATCCTTAATATCGTAAAAATGTCTGGAGTTCATTTAAAAAATAGAGAAGTAGCCTTGGTTGGAAATGTCAAGAGCATTAAAACCTTCAGCTTCTAAATTATAAAAAACCTATCATTTACAAAAGAATTATTTAAGGTGTAATCGGAAAACATCCCAGAATAAATACAATTAGTACATAGGACAGTATGACACGAACACATCAAAGTGAAACCAAATTTAAGTAAACAACGTAAACTATATAAAGGCTTAAGAAAGTGAGAGTAATACAGGGTCCGACGGGTGACTACCAAATAATGAAAATAAAATGTTCAACTATAAATATATAAAATCAAATAAATAATAAGCAGGAACGACTCAAGGAAAAAAAACAAAAAAAATGGAGGTAGAACAAATGACTGATTGATTATAAGAAATAAATAAACTTAAAACGCAGCACAAAGAAATAAGCAACATAAAATGGATTAAATGAACCAACTGATATAAGGTAATTGAATATGTACCGAAAAACAACATGATACAAAACCACAAGGATGATTCATCACGGGATGGACGACAATAACAGAAACAGCGTGAACGGTGTATTAAAGTATGACCAGTGGTTGTTAGGCTTGGCGGTAGAAGTCAGCATATACGCTGCTTGCACTTCTCCATTTACCGGCCACAAATCTGTACTTTCGTCCCTCCTTGTACGCTGCGGAGACATGTACAGATCATTTCCTCTTCTCCTGTAGGTTAGCTCTGGTCAGGTCTTCGACACTGAAGAAGAAACAACTGCGCAGGACTTGTCCTTATTACCGGAGGATTTTGATTTTGTCCCGATAGCTGTTAAACTTGATGAGAAGATGCCGTGGTCTACCATCCATCTTTGGACCATCACGGTGGGCTCGTTCTAGCTTCACGTCAGACATCTTGAATTCCTCCTTAATGAGATCATGAGCGACAGCCAGGCAGTCCTCACCTTTCTGCTGTGGGAAGCCGATGACCCGAATATTGTTTCCCCGAGAGAAACGCTCAAGCTTATTCAGCTGGTCGGCATGGTCAGCCACGGTTTTTTCCATCTTAGCAACCGTTGCTCTCAGCTGATCAAATTCTTTTATTCTCGATTCTTGGCCATCAATACTATGTAGGCTTACTCTGGAACTCAGTCGTTGATGTTCTGTTCCAGCCTACGTATGCGGTTGCGTAACTCACTTTGTCCAGATTGAATCTCTGTCAGGGTATGACGGACAAAGTGTGCAAACTAAGTATCGGAAATGGACTAGGCTGTGCTTGGATTGTCACACGCTGGCGATAATACTGGTGGTGATTCGAGATCATTCCCAGGTAGTGTGGTTTTCCTTCGTCCACCAGGTATGATTTCTCACCAAACGTTCTCCTGAGCTTGTGTGTGTCCTTACTGAGAGCTAGTAAAATTTTGATGCACGCATAGGCTAGGTAATTGGATACTTCTCTACGGAGTCACCCAGTTTCAGTGCTCACTTAGACGTGGCTATTATCTTCTTGATCATCCTCATCCCTAAAAAAAGTGATCTCACAGAGATTTTAAACTGGAGACCAGTTTTGCTATTAAACACTGACTACAAAATTTTTACCAAGCTGCTTGCGAACAGACTGAGACTTTATATCGGCAATATGATTTATTTAGATCTATCCTATTGTATTCCCGGACGTACGATTTACGATAACTTAAATCTAATTCGCGATGTTACTAATTATTGTAATTATAACGAACTTCCTTTGGGTGTGGTCCTTTTTGATCAACGCAAAGCCTTTGATAATGTGGATCACGCTTTAAAAAAATATTTTGAGTGCCATGGGATTTGGGGATAATTTTGTTATTATCTTCGCCTTTTGTACAGCGGTGTCGAGAGCCATATCAAAGTCTGCGGGTCCCTGACTGCCCCCTTTCCGTATTTTTGTATTACTACAATCACAGTATTTGTCTGTGCCCCTGTGTATTCAATTCTTAATTTTCTACCTTTAATTAGTTTTATTTCTTAAATGTACCCCAGTGTCTATTTCGTTTTCCATTTTAATCTTTACATTTTTCGGTACATAAACTCTATTCATTGTATTTTCTTCAAACTTAGGTTAGATCCTCAAACTTAGGTTATGCCCGGGGAAACAACCACACCGCCACATTATTATACTTATCTGCAAAAAATGTTATTTGTGGCCAGTCTGGCTAATTTGAATTGGTCTGAGAGCATTTTATACCTTGAGCTGGACTAATGTTATTAGAAAAAATTATTAAAGTATTATTGTGTACAATGTATATGTGTAGTGCAGTATTGGTAAATTTGAAATTGGCTGAAAGTGGAGCAATTACAAATATTAACCGATTTGCAAGAAAAACGTGATTGTTTATGGTGTATGTAACGCGGAAAATTGGCTCAGGAACATTTCCTTAAAAAAAATTGATAAATATGTGACTGTAGTCGGGGCTCGCGTCTAAGTTATCAACGCCAGAGGATAAAAAGAATCTTTCAAGGGAGAATCACAAGATAATCCTTCGAAACAGTTACGACAAACTAAACATAACTTGAATTTGAACAATTAATAATCTAATAACAAAAATATCCGGTGTGATACTAGATCGAAACACTGCCATGACCTATGCTCCACAAAATCTTACGTAAGATTGGTTAAGATTTCTAATCTGCATACGTTCAATCTGTTAGTGGCTGCTGGAAGTCTAGGCGGGAAAGTAAATTGTATGCTATTGGTTAAAAACTTTGAAATAATCCCATTTTGGATGAGGGGTGGACTCGATAAATCAATACAGCGTAAAAATGCAACATGGGTTAAAACAAAATTAGAAGGAACCAACGTTTCCTTTAACTTTATTGACAAATTCCAAACTTATTTTTTTTGTTAAAAGAAGTTAACTTGCATATAAAAATGTCAATGTTGCCTTTGAAAAAAAAAGTAAAAATTATTAACTGTAAAAGAACTTTCACTGCCATCTTGAAAACTTGTCATGGTTCAAAGCCTAGTATGCTGCTTTGATAAACATTCTGTAAAGTGCCAAATATAGCGTTCAGTAATTTGGTAACAGTATTGAATTTCTTTTGAACTGCATGTTTCCAGTTACTTTATCTCCATTGTCAACTGGATTAAGTGTAGTTGAACGCTCACCCAACTAATCTCACCTGTTACAACCTTTAAATCTAGTCCATCGACACCCTGCTGCAATATATGGGACTGAATGGTATCCAGTTGCAATGGGACCCAAAGGGATCCCTCTGCAATGGGACCCAACCGGGCCCCGTTGCAGTATGGGACCCGATTTGCTATTGGACTCAACGGGATCTCTTTGCAGTGGGGCCCAACACGATCCTGTTGCAATATGAGCCCAACGGGATCCTGTTTCAGTGGGACCCAATGGGATCCCGTTGCAGTGGCACCCAGCAGAATTTGTCCCAAATTCCATATTGGATCTCGTTGCAATGGGATCCCATTAGTTTCGTTCAGTAGGACACGGATATAAAATTGTAACTGTCTCAGCAAGTCGAACGACACTTCCAGAGCTCCGTAGAAAAGAGTGCACTCTAAGGCCGGGTCAATGAATCACTTGGCTATGGCTTGAAATTGCACACAAATTTACGGAAACTGGCTGTGGCCACTAGACTCGCAAGTATTCTCTGGTCGCATCCAAGTGCAAGAGCGATCCAGTAAACCCCGCCTAGTGTACACGTGGGCACTTGGCACCCGTTTTTCTCCATTGCCACACTTAATTTTACACCGGCGCACATCATACGCACTTGAACGCATATCGGACTTCCATGCACTTATGTCGGACCATGAAGGTCGGAAGACGAATCGCAGCTGTGATTGGTCGTCAAATAATGAGGTGGGGCTTAACGGGTCGGTGTATTGGCCAGATTTCCCGGCACACTTAAAAGAATCCACGTACTTTTCAGCAGGACATTTTGAACTGCACTTGTTCCATTTTGATCCATTGCATACGAAATCGGAGGGCCATGAGAATTCGTGCCGGGCAAGCAGCTGTTTCATTTCATGAAATTTGTGTCTTTTTTCAATTTTTGGAAATAACGATACCTGACCACAAATATTTTCATAGTAGGTTTAGGCCTAGGCCTATTCCTCACGTATTATGTGAAAATAAAATCTAGAAATAGCAACGGAGTGGTCAAAACTAATAATTTTCGTGTAAAGTTCTTTTTGTGAGCGGTAGTTTGTTTACGTTTTGTACGACTTTTGAAGGCTTGAAACAAAAAAAATTGAAATTTTTCTGAAATTTTCAAAAGTGACTTGTAGTGAAAAAGTGTGAAAGTTTTTAGATTTTTGTGGACAGTTTTCCGTTAAATTTTTGCTCTTCCCGACGAAGCGCGTTTGCATATCAACTTACGTCGTATAGGCCTATCGTATGTCCTTGCGAACTTAATGATTCAGTGTTTCGGGAATAATATCGCGAGTGGCATCTTCGATATAATTTTTCTTCCCCAGAGGCACTGTTTGCACCAAACACATTTCTCGTTGTCACAATAAAAGGTGGTCACGAGCTCGCCCTGTATACGTTTTTTCACGCACAGTAACGCATGTTGTTTGATCAAAGGATTTTCTTTATGAGTCAGATATTAACTGGCAATTATGACTATGGTGCTTTTAAGATTACAGTCATGTGATGGTGAGACAAACTAAACAAAGAAGGTATGCCCGTAGATCTCAACAGATATAAGGATATAAGGCTCACACCTCGTAAAAAGTGGGGGGCATTCCACAAAGTAAAGCAAGTTTAGCTGTAGAATGGCCAGCGTGTTTCTCTTCGTCTTCTGTCTTGGAGGGCTTTTCCCTCAGACATGCATGGGGGTTGGGGAGGACTTGCCCCTGTTTCCTGGGGACAGCGTCGGTGACATGATGGGGCAGGTGGTGGCGACGGAACCGCCCATCGTTTTTCTTCAGCTGCTCCAGGACCTGATTCCAGTGGACCCAGCGCAGGCTGAGGTCATTCAAAAGCTCATCCTTCAGCTATTGACGGGTGCCAAGACGGTCACCGAGTCGAAAGCCAGTGGATTACAGAAATTCCAGGGCCTTTTTGGTGATGCAGTCCAAGCATCTCTCGTCGAACAGCTGACCCGTCAGCTGCTTGGAGACACACAAGTCCCAGACGGCGTTGTGGAGCAAGTTGCCGACCTGCTTGCTTCTGACTCACTGGATGGCTTGATCCAGCAAGTCCAAGGCTTTCTGCTGGCTGCGGCAAACGGTTCGAACACAGTGCTTGACCTGTTCTCCAACAATTCGACATTTGTTCAAGACCCACGACATCTTCTGGCGAATCTTGACCTGGTGCCAGAGGAGGTCGAATGGCAATACTTAGCACTGACTGTTCAGGGTGAGCTTCAGAGGTACCTCCAAAACCACGTCCTCCAAAATGTGTCCACTGAATGCGCCAACAACACTTTGCAATTTCTTACTGATATCGCCAACGGCCTGCCCTATGCGAGCCAGAGTAAGTAGATTTGTTTTCCATATTATATTTATATAATTGAATTTCGTTGAATCTTTACCTGCTCGTTTTGTCATACACAAAATTCTAAGTCATCGTTGCACTCCTTGGTATTTAAAAGTTTGCAGTGATTTCTGACTTTATAGCTGATGGCACCAATTACCGAAGGCGCAGAGAGAATGACAGTCGTATTTCATGATCAGTTTTTATGACCCTTTCCGTTTTAATGTTTCTGAGTAATTACCTTTTTCGTTCGGATGTTTCTGAGCGATAACACCCTGATTATCAAGGGCTGACCTTAAGGGGGCATGTCCCTCTCACAAAGGGTTAGTTATTTTTGAAAAATAATGAGACTTGGGGAGAACTTACTTTTCAAATTTCAGATGTGTGTCTAAAACCTTTTTAAATTTCACCCCTCAAGAAACTTCCTTAAAAGTAAAGAAACGTTGCCCAACAATTAGTAACCAAATTTTTTTTGAATCTTCCCTTATTATTATATATAATTATGATAGGCCTATATTATCCAAGGAGAAATCTTCCGCTGTCAAAAATTGCTTATAATGCCATTTTCGTTAGAGGGCCAATGTTTTATTTTCAAAATGGATATTCGACGTCTAGATCTTTTAATATAGTTCGATAAAGTTGACAATCCTATCAGAAACTTTTTTCCTCCCATTTAGGAGAAGTAAATCGAAAAATTATGACTTAAGTAGGGCAACTTCACTACTTTTTGATAGAATATTGTCTTGGGCAAAAGTTTCTTTTCCCATGAATGCAAAATAATTACTTTTTAATATCAGATGTTTACTACTGTCCTTCACAAAATTAAAGTAATAATCGTACAGGTTATTGTTTAAAAATCCAAGAGTAGACTTTCCTATGACGGAACAGGTGCTTTCCTTGTGACAAATCCAACGATGTTTCATCCGACATTCCAGATGGTTCCATTCCAGATGGCGAACAGCATTGGGTTGGGTTTGTAGGAATTAAGTAATTGTCATGATGCTTATTGCCATTGCTAGCGGTCACTGCCAACAGCGTTACAATGGCCACCGGGATTTGTCTATCTGGAACTTTCCATTCGACGTGCGGTACAAAAGGCTGCCCTGTACGTGTTGTGCGCTGTTAATATGCTCTTTTACCTAATAGGTGTGATCTTGCTACGCAATTCCTGTTATAAATGCAACACTCAAAATTAATCAAAGAAGTTGTTAGACTTTACTCTCATAGAACTGCATTGTTTTGCAGACATCTGAGTTGTGTAGACATATATCTTGCAGTTCACTTTTAGTCAATAAAAAATTGTATCAGGGAGAAAACAAAGTGCAAGTCTTCCATTTGTCTTTTTTAATGTAGTGTGGTTATCCAATGGAGACTTTCTAAATCTGGACGTCCTGACTACTTACAACACCCATAGTATCGGTAATGTGGAGCAGTGCCAGGTAGTCAAGGATTGGAACCCAGACGCCCCGTTTGAGACGCAATACTGCACCCTCTCTTACTTGGCCTTGGTAGGTATCAACGACAATACAATGAGTGGAGTTATTGTTTGAGAATACATCAATTTCTCCATGCATCTACAATTTGTACCCTGCTGTAATTTCCACGATCCGCTATCTTATTCGCCTGATCTGTCCTACAGTGAGGTGTAGAGCTACGAAACAAAGACATCAAATACGCATTGAGCTGAGGTAGCTAAAACTCTTATGGACATATTGATTTGAGTGATGCCTCAAAAGATGCTTGTAAAAATAGGAAAACTGTCTGCCCATAAATGAAAAAAGAGAAATACTTAAAAAACCTTTTATGCTGATCAGTTCGAAATGATTAAAGAATACGTTATTTTCAATATTTCAGCGTTTTTTCACAAAAATTTAATGATCTTAAAAAACTTCATTTTGGTTCTGTTGAATGATAATCAGCGTGGGTCAATTTCATTCTGAACTGAATGAGCCAGACGCTAAATTAAATAGCGACTTGGTGAAAATGGCCCAGGAAACTTGTATTCCGTATAGCTTATTATCTGTGATGCCGCAGAGACAAGCTTGCTTTCCCCCCCAAAAAAAAAATATAATAAAATGACTCTCTAAGACAGCTTGGTAATCGGCCCTGCCTGTGTCTCATCAACCGTTTATTGGCAAACATCATTCCTTTGTTTTTAGGCAACGACTCTTCGCGTTGGTGTGTGTGTGCCCTCGAGCTGTTCAAATGCCGACCTAAAGGAAGTTTTTGGAGTTATTCCAGGTAGGGCAATCCTTGCGCTATAGATTTCCTCCAAAATTACCTCATCCTATTGAAGGAAACCGTTTTGAAGTACTTGAACCATAGAGACCTTTGAAAGAGTTCGTATAATAATTCATGCCACTTTCCGAGAGAGCTAACCGAGGCAATCAGAGAAAATGTGACGTAATCAGTTCTCAGTAGACTGGGTCCCGTCCCGTCCTCCAGACGTCTTACAAACAACATCTGAAGGTAGGGACCAGTAGCCGGTAATGAATCCGCCAGAATCCTGCTGGTTTTATGTAAATGACGAAACGATGCCCACTCAATGCACAAGTCAGGCAGGCGATGACAGCATATTTAGCTATTTCTTCTTTACAGAAAATAACTTTACCATAAATTGTTCATTTATCTAAAATCTAAAACAGTAACCACTGATTTGAAATAAATGTTTTATCGATGATAACCATTGAAAAGTAAATTACCACACTGTGATTAACAGAGACTTAGCAAGGGAAAGGTACTTGTGTTTTATTCGCCTACCTGCTGAAACGTAATTCATGTCAAAGCATTGCTACAGGCCTGATAAAAACTAAAAAATCAAGGCTAATCGCACACGTTAAACTGCAGGTAGCCATCAGTCCCTATACAGGGTGTCCCAGAAAAAAACCAAACCCTGACGAAAGGGGTTAATATGCCCAAACCGTTAGATATGATTATAATGTATAAGGACGTCCGAAAAGTAGAAGCAATTTCTTTCTAATGATACCTTGACGGTATCCCTCCTGTCATGAATGACTGAACACCATTGTCTTGAAAATGGGGCATCCGAACTCAGTTGTAACACTTTGGATAAACCAGTGAATGAGGTTGTCCTCTGTCATGCTTGTCCTGGTTGAAAATGACAACAACAGGTCATGTTATTAATGAGGAAAGATTGTCTTTTGCCTAATCTGGTTTAAATGTGTTGACTTGCCCCGAGGTAGGCCAGTGCAGTGTTGAAAAGTGTTCGAAGCAGGACAGCAAGTCTGCAACATGGCGCAAAACACCAAAGAGCAAAGAATGTTTGTCGTGACGACATTTCTTGAAAACAACAGCTTTCAAGCCACCCAGCTGCTAAATTTTAACTTTGAAACCAACATGAGTCGTGAGAAGGTCACCGTTTGGGTAGGACTGCGTGGGAATGGTGTCAAATTGTCATTATCGGACCATTCTTTTTCGAACAGAATGTGAATGGTCAACGGTACTTGCACATGATCAACGAACATGTGATACCCAAACTTCAGATGCATTTTCTTTGGCATGAAAATGGTGTTTTCCGACATCTGTAGTGGGCCCAAGACGGGGCACCCGCACACAGGCTCATCGCTATAAGGAATCTCCTGCGGGAACTGTTCCAAGATCGAGTAATTGCTCTTAACCATCCAATTGAATGGCCGACCCGTTCTGGATCTCACCCCGTGTGATTATTCTTTATGGGGATATCTGAAGGACAAACTTTTCACCAGTTCACCACGTAACATCCAAAACTTACGAGGACGCATTCAACAGGAGGTCGACATCTTACGACATGACCCTGCATTGGTGAGACAAGCTGTGGCTGACATGCGCCGCCGCTCTGAACTCTGCATTGAAAGGGAAGGCGGACACCGACATGTCGGTGCACAATTAAGTGTAAATTACGTAATGTGTAAGATAATAATCGGTGTGCCCCTGATATCTTATCTAGGACAAGCATTACAGAGAACCACCTCATTCACTGGTTTATCCAAAGTGTTACAACTGCTTTCGGATGCCCCATTTTCAAGA
>NW_019091526.1:1072137-1087053 GCF_001949145.1 Acanthaster planci
TCTAAAAAGGCTTGAAAAGGTTACTTGAAGAAATTTCCAGATTGATACCCCAAATCACCCCACAAAAATTTTCCGACCACCAGAACATTTAACTATGCATCTGCCTTTGCAGAATTTGAGCTGTTCTTAAGTTCCTTCCTTGTTTACAATACCACAGTGGTCTCCTTCTTGTGTACAATACCTTGAAGCATCTCAAGAAATCCAACGGTAGAATGAACTGGGCTCTCTTCTATCTCCACCGCTTCATCCGCATCACTCCGGCCTACATGATCTGCATCGCTGTCTTTTCCACCTTGATCGTCCATTTCAATGAGGGTCCAGGCCAAATTGAACTATTCGAAAGCTCAGCGAGAATCTGCCGGGAGCGATGGTGGACAAACCTACTCTACATCAACAACTTGTATCCGTTTCCCGGTAGTTTAGGCGAACAGGTAAACGACACGGACCCAAAATTTCCAGATTTTATAAGCAGAATTAAGACACAAATCTGTTAAAAATGCCCTGCAAGTCACCAGTCAAAAATCTGTCTGGAAACGTACACTGCACAACAAAATGGGCAACAAAACCTTTTGCTCTCCTCCTCTGTGCCATGAAAACTGCTTCTGATCAGCAACTACAAGGAATTCACTCTAGATAAATATGTCTCATAAACGTAAAAACCGAGGCCAGAGTAGACGAGAACCGATTTTGAGCACGTTGATATTATACTGTAGATACACCAGTTTTTTCCAGGGCCTGTCGTTTGGTACGGCTCGCACATTGCTTGCCGATAGGCCTTACTTCTGACGTACGGCCTTCAAGATCCAAGTATTCGGTATAAATTGTTAATTGAAAGACATATTTTGAATACAAAAGGAGATAAATACTTTACACTGCAGTCATGGACATATGACGCGACTTTTCAGATACGACTTCTGTGATATTTTCAATTTTATCTAAGAGTAAAATTCATCGTCTCGTCAAATGTTGCTGAGTGTAAACAAACATTTCATTCACATCCATATCAAGTTTTGTTTTGCAGAAGTTTAAATTAAAGCGCTGTCAAGTAATACATGTAATTGCATTGCTTTGTGCAGTTCCAATAAATAAACTTCCGAGCTGTTTTTAATTGAAATCAACATGAGAATCTATGTCGTGTCAAACTTTCACATAATTCTATATTTTTCTCATGACTGTTATAGTGTGTGGGTTGGTCCTGGTATCTGGCGAACGACATGCAGTTCTTCGTGATCAGTCCTGTTATCATTTATCTACTGTATAGGTAAGTACAGGAGAAAATCTATCCTATTTACTTAAAATGGAAATATTTTTCAAAAGGAAACACTACAATAAACGTTTTTTGAGTTAAATTTGAATAAATCTGGTGCACCAAGTTCCTTAAATTCACGCGAAAATGACGATTTGAATTCTCCATGCTAAATACACAAATGCTAAACCTCACAGACAAGTTTTTGCTCAGTATTAAGAGACGCCTTGCACCAATATAATGTTTCCAATGGAAAAGGAAGGCAAAAACGACAGTCTATTCCAGAACTGGTGGTCGCTATGCAGAAGCTTGCTCCGAATCACAAGGTCTAGCAACAGTGTCTTCAGTGTGGGTAATTTAAATTTCTATGTTTATGTGCAGTAAGATGAGTCTGTGTACTGGATTGTATTCAAATTTACCTCAAAAAAGGCTTATGAAAACTGGAGAAAAAATCTCGTATTCGACAAAACAAATTTTACTGGCTCGTCTTACCGGTTCCAGTCTGAGACAATTTAAAAAGGGGGAGAACAGAGTAATATCATAATTTTTCATTGCGTTGTGAAGTCAGAATGTATTTAATTCTCACTATTTCGAACTAATAATTTACTACTTTATCGAATACAAAACATCAAGAGTTCTGTATTTCACATAACCTGTTTTAATACACCGTGATGTTTCCTTTTTTCAGGTATTCCAAGCTTGGAATTGGATTGATTGTTGCATTGTGTTTGGGTTCCTTTGGCATCACTGCCTACTTAGCCACTTACTATGGTGTATCGCTTGGAGTCAGCCCGTACGTATTCAACCTGTATTGATGATAATCTGACTGCTGCTTTAGACTTCTTCTATTTGTAAACATACATCAGTGTTGTTGAATTGTAAAACTGGCTTTGTCGTGATGAATTGTATTTATTAAAAAAATGAAAAAATCAACCAAATCCTATTCACCGGCAGATCAATGTTTGGTCAAAGGTTGAAGCCATTAGAAAGGGAGACCAAGAAAAGAAAAAAAATGAAACATCATTAGCATTTATGAAAAGTAAGAAATTTGGGACTTGTTCTAGCAACACTTGTCATGAAAGTCAACGTCAATGGTCGTTTGTCCCAATCTCCCAATATTACAAAATAAATATTATCCATTACAAATGAAACTCAAACTATGATTTTACTCAAAGTTGCTATGTAGTACAATGAGTTGATTTATTGGATCTATGGAGTTTGCTCTGTAATACGTCAGTACTTTTACCCACACAAAATGCGAAGTTCGAAAATATCTGCTCGTTCCTACCCGATTGTCATTTCTGTATGCGGAACAGAACCAAGCCTACAAAACGGCGAATTTATCCATTATGGCGCTTTTCGTGTATCCCAACAAGTTAGTGCTTTCGTCAAATGAACATATTTGCTAAAACAAAAGCATGCTCATCAGTCCATTAATTTATTTCAAGACGCTTGACCCTGTTAAAGAATCGGTCTAGTAACGACCTTACATTGACTTAAGGACTTTCATGCATTTTGATCAAAATTATATGACACATGGCTGTTTGTGTAAGCTTAAACTCCTACTTCTTTGCGCTGCATAACGGAAAAAGTGGGACAATATAGATGATTTTTTGTAAATTATATTATCATTTTTACTACCAGACCATACAATAACAATACTGTTGTTGTCTATGGAAATGCTGCTGCAGATGTCATATACATGAAGCCATATTGTCGCATCCCTCCTTATTTGGTGGGCATGGTATTTGGGTACATCTTTTACAGGCTCAACGGTCAGCCCTTCAAGATGAACAAGGTAAGAGCGTGGCTGAAATCCCTAGACCAAAACAATCATTACCTAGCCCAATGCAAGCGAATCTATCAGACCCAGCTCAGCTGAACCTATCCCTACGCAGACTGAGCTGAAAGACCTTGCAGTGGCGTATACTTGTTTTCAGTCTGGCGGACAGGGGGAATGAGCACCTTTCTTTAAAGCGAATGATGACATGATTCCATCTAAGATAAATTCTCATCACTATCTGTTTCTGGAATACTGGCGATTTCGATGCCTAAATATTTTTATAATTGACACATGTAACTTGTCCGCCAGTGCAACTTAACAGTAAACCGAAGCTGGATACGCCACTGAAGCCATCCCTACGCAAACTCAACACCTTACCTTAGCCCAAACGTTGTGCGGTGGTTCTTCCCCCACCCAGAATATTTATTATCCTCCCATGGGCATGAGAGGTTATACATGCTGGAGGGGGGGGGTTGTCACGAATGGGGAACTGTTGTTCTAGGCCTGCCCGTTTGTTGACAGTATACCGACGGGAAAGGATTAAAGAGCTCTCTTCCTTACACAAGTGAAGAGAAACACGCAAGAGCCTTATACAACTCTCAGCGGGTTTATTCTGGCCCTCTCGCTCAATAGGTAGGACACAAATAATGAGGAAAGCTCACTAATAAATACACCAATATCAAGTGTCCCAAAGCTTACCAGAGGTTTGTTACTCTCTGGGCCTGAGGGTTACTTCGGCAACTTTATTGAAATTACCAAAACCGCTCTCAGTATCAACCCAATCAGCATACCTCTCAGCGGAGGGTTATCAAAATAGATTACGCAGACTAAACCTCGATATCCCTTTACCAAAATTACCAGCGATAATATCGCCCGATTACTGATTACTTAGCCTAATCCGAACCAACAGCCTGACTTTCATACAATCCCTAGCTTTTTAACGATTCACTTTAAAGCAATGCTAAGAACTTCAGCTCAGTAAAGAAGTCTTGACTCTCACTGTAAGTTTCTTCCGAAGGCCCCTCTTTACACACTAGCCAGTACAGCACTTCCCCGCTCAATAGAACGGGTGCAATTCGGCTCCGCCAGCTAAGGCCAACAACTAAGCTGATCTCACAGCCTCCCGTCCCGAACAGAGATTGAACAAGAGTATAACCCTCTAAATGGGACCCACGTTGCTGACCTCACCAAGCTTCCACAGCGTGGTGTAATCCTCGACGCCTAAGCAGCAATTGTCAAGAACGTGTGTTTCGTGCTCTCACCTGGGGGCGCACTTTAATATTGTACATTTACCAGAATATTTTTAGAATCACCGCCCCTGACGGCTCGTTCCGTCACACTTGTTCTGCAGTTCTTCAAGTTGGGGCTTCGCTGATAAAAACCAATCAACCTGACTCTAACTCCACATAGGGCCCATTGGAGCCTTGGAATAATCAAGCTAACCAAGCTCAACTTATATACTAGCCCTTGCAGCCCCATCCCACTACAGACCCCAAGTCCAACCGTAACAAACCATTCGACCAACGTTCACGCAGTCCAACCCAATTCGACCCAAATCCAACCAGCTTAATCATAAACCGACTGTTATACCATAAAAGCAAGTAATGATGACTAAATGAACGGAACACCGAACCAGCTTAAAGTCTGGATTCCATATCGAAGTAAGAAAGGCAGAGAGCAACTCAACCAAGACGCAAATTGCAACGCAGACAAATGGAGACATGCCAAACGGAAGTATAACCGATAACCCAGACATAATGCAAACCAGACCCAGCCTGATCGGTAATGTTGAGCCCGGTTAACTTTGTCGACTGTCTGCGTTGAGTCGCTTAGTAGGCCTGTACAAATACGCACACTGGAGTAGTAGTAAAAGTAGAGTTCTATTTCAAACCCCCCAAATTGTATGTCGTCGGTTTCGACATGTACCAACAACGAATCTGTGTCGGTGTACATCAACTTTATTTTGTCGTTCAAATCTTGTTTCAACGTATTGTAATAAAAATTGTACATTAACGTTTTAGATAAATCCAAGATGCAAACGCCGCATTAAATGGGTTAATTTCATTTTAAGAACAAGACAGTGCTTTTTTGCATTTTACGCATTTATATTTAAAATGGTTGTGACAACATTTATATACCCTTGGTACACAGATTCTCCTTTCGTATCTAGTTTGCATATAATCAGTGTTTGCATGTTCTCCATATTTCATTGCGTATAATACATTTAAACAGCTATTCGTATGTGATTTATTAGTTTCATTTTTAACCCCTTAAACTCCATCAGCGGTTATTCTTTGTGACAACTGTTACACTTTTTTAGTTTCCATGTTTGATGGATGTTGCGAGTTGATTTTATTTTATGTCACTATTTTTTCATTTTGTATTTTATGGTCAAACTAAATACTCGGGAATAAATATCTGATGCGGTCGATAACATTCAAGAACGTCTTTCGTCTCCCGCACCAAGCAGATGCGATGCCTTGGCGCTGCACGTCTTTTTTTTCGCTTGGACTATGAGGTCTCATTTCACCGTCGTGGAAAAGATGGCTAACCAGTCGGTGTGGGCTGCGACTAGTTTGGCGTGTTGAAATTGGGTGGCAAAGGTGAGGGGCATGGTGTTTGTGGGGGTTGGGATTTTGGAGGAGATTTTTTCAATTTTGGGGGTTTGAGCTAGAACTCTCCTTTTACTACTTCTAGCGTGACTGGAGTACAACGATGTTTCTCTCGCTTAGTACCACTCATTTTGTCAAGTTTTTCCTTATTACTAGCAAATGCAACCTGATCGTCAATAAAATAGCTGAACATTAACAAATTACATCAAAGTGGAATATCAGTTTAGCTTCAAGAGCCAAGATTGCCCCCTAAATAGGTATTTTTTGTGAAAAATTTCCGCGTTTTTGTTTTTTTGGTGGAATGACGTCGCTCAGCGTCTCTTCTTTGCGCCTTGACGACTTCTGGACCGTCTGCGTTAGAAACGATCATATGGAAACCAGGCTTAACTCAAAACCTAATGAGCCGACAAACATCTTGCTGATTACTGATGCATGATACACCTTCCATGCCAATATTGGTAGTGGATCCAGAAATATGATGAGAGGCCGGAGCCAACTTCACTCCTATCAAACCAACAACCATCCCTGTATCATTTCTGTTTTCAGTGGGTCAACGTCATCATGTGGATTGCAGCCGTTGGTGCGGGTCTGGCTATCATTTACGGACCGTTTCGGAGCGATGGAGAACCCCTACCACAGTATGCTGCGGTGATGTACACTACACTTAGTCGAGCAGGCTTTGCCGTGGCTGTGGGCTGGGTAACGTTTTCCTGCGTCGTGGGCTACGGAGGTAATGCATCTTGCTTACAACTTCCTTTAATTTCAAGTGGAGACAAAAGTGTAATTCACACCATCTCGTGAATCTTGAGTGATAATATCGTTTTTTTCTCAAAGCTGTTAACACTGCCAATCACAGTGCGAATGGCAGTAGCACTGGCAGTGGTGGTATCAATGGCAATGTTTGTGGTTGAAAATGACAAATGAAGTTTATGATTATAACCAAATGTGGGCGATCCAGTGAGTCGACCATAGCCCTAAAATACGTGCGCCAGTCAAGATTTCTTTCCCACATAGGCATCTTGTTATTGTGATGTTATGACAGTTAAAGGTAAAGTTTACTCACAATCATGGGCGAAAATCGGAACATTTCCAGTTAACGGTGAAGTTGAGTGGGAAGTTGATGAGAAAAAAAATATAGCGCATTGTGAAGAATTTTCAGGATTTACCAACGACTAAAATTTTCGCAATATAACTAAAAGGGAAAACAGTTTTGAAAGCCATAGATATAGTTACCATTCTGATGTAAGACTGTGCATTGATTTGATACACATTAAGATGTACATCTTTATCGTGTGTTAAAAGGTGGCGTACGGAATAAAAGTCACGTGTACATAACTCCAGTTCCGGGTGCAAAAATGGATTACATAATCATTCATCTAGGAGAATGACTGACAACATGGGCGTAAATCCTGGGTGGATGGGGGTATTTTCCCCCCTCCCACTTTTTGAGGTCAGGGATAGGATATTGAGTCCCCCCCCTTTTGTGATGAGCAAAAATTGACAGCGAATTATGACGAATTTTTAGGATTTTCTAACAACTAAAATGGCGCTCACCAAAATGGGAAAACCTTTCTTAAAAAGCCATAGTTGTGTCATTCTGCATGAATTTGATACACATTGCAGATGTACATCCTTTTCGTGAATACTGTCCCCCTATATAGTGTATATGGTGTCGCCCCCCTGCTTTTGAAATTCCATAGCTGGGCAAGTCATCCCCCCTTTCCCCATCCCCCATCCAACGATTTCCAACACAGACTTACGCCACTACCTACAATGAAAACTTCAATAGTGAAGCACCCCCCCAAAAAAAAATCTAAGCTTGGATTAAGAGGATGAAATCTTTACGATCATAATGACGATGACAGTGAGAGCTAACGACACAGCGATGGAACAGGTGACAGTGCATTTATAACAACAGTGTAAAATACTTTTATCTTATCCAAAGGACCTGTCAACAGCTTCCTGAGTTGGAGTTTCTGGACCCCCTTGAGCCGCATCAATTTCTGTGCTTACCTCCTTCATACAAACCTCATTTACACCTTCTACTCCTCTGCCAAGTCCCAGTATCATTTCACCTACTTGATGATGGTGAGTAACATTCCCCCCATTTGCTTTCTTGCAAATCCACTTTCAAAATGTTGTTTCATTAAACTGGAGATCTTATCCAATTTCGGGACTGAGAATTTACAATAATACTGCCACTATTGTTTTTCAACCCCTCCATGCAAAAAACAAACGACATGAACAAAGAAACATCCCAAAATGGAAAGAAATTTAAAAGGACGCATTTTTTAATGGTCGTATAAAATTTCCTTTAAAATTCACGGTATTAATTTTATTTCAGAAATCTTTGACTTCCAACACTTATAAATTGTGCTCTCCACTCAACAAATTGCGGGATTCTACGTTGCAATCACTATCCTTCCTAAACTGTTATGATAGAAACATTTGTTTCACAGTATTTATAGATCTGTACTGCTCTTTCAACCAAATCTCCCACAGGCTTCAACCGTTATTTCGAACACCGTCCTGTCCTACGCTGCGGCCTTTATACTAGCTATCGGCGTGGAAGGTCCTGTCATGGGACTGGAGAAAGCTCTACTCGGCCGCAGAGTTGGGGGAAAGAAGAAGTAAGGCACGGAATTCGCTAAATGCTCGGTATGAGGAGGTTTAGAGACACTGGATAGAAGGCAAACTAGATCAACCTTTTTTTCTTTTTAAGAAACAAATCAGAAGGAATCAGCAGATCAGAAGAAGTTCAACATGCCGCATATTCCTTTTTTTTCTCTACTCAAACCAAAAATATACAATGGGTGGAAACTTACGGAATACTCTTCTGAAACAATCTCTCGACAGGAGATGGTGGGGCAAGCTCAGACTCGTATTTGGTGCACCAACGATTGAGTGTAATTAATAGCAATTTAGCGTCGTCAACCCTTTATGAATCGCTACAAAATTTGCCAAAGCTGCAGTTCGTTCGACCAAATTTGGACAAACTTTCTAGCGACTGTCTTGTGCTATCCAGGTCGCGTTCCAGTTGGCATGTGCTGCTGCAAATTCCCGTAGTTTCATACTTCTTAAAATCTTACCCTCACTCCTGCTTAGCCCATGGGTTGCTAGAGCAGTCACCCCAACACTTTTACAATTTGTATCATTAACTGAAACAAGTCATTTGTTTGACAGTCATCGACTGGTTGAGTAGTTGTGCATATTAAACCAACATTATTGGAATACATAATTAATTTGGAATGATTAATTATACTTCTACAGTGTTGCTATTTTCATGTGGAATATTCAATATTAAAAGCAGTCGAAGAGAGCAAGCAACATATCTGATCAGAAGCCTATTTAGTTATGACGAGAAAATAGCTGTGATAATAAAATTAAATTTTACATTTTAAAATCGAATTGCAACCATGAAGTTGAAAGAAAATGTTATTTGCACATGCGGCAAATAATACTTGTAGCTGCCTGTGCCCCTTTAATGTCTCTGTGTAGTCTGTTATCAGCGTCATTGAGGCACAGCAGGATAATTGCAATAATGTCAACGGCACCCCCACATAAACTCTCGCTGTCAAGGACGTGTTTTGGCGACCTCTAACCAAAAACATATTTGCGACGTCGAAGCAATAATCAGGAGCATGAAAACGAAGAACCAGAAATGGTTAATTCATCTGACGGAAAGACAAGCGACGACACTGCTGATGAACATCATTTTCGCTCAATATTAGGCATGTTTCTCTCCAGTGCTAATCTCTCTTTTCGCGTACGTTCTAGAAGAACTGAAGTATCTCCCTGATTCACTGCATGTAAGAACAAATTTGAAATGTATAATTCACTCACTTAGGGGTGACAAAACTGTTTATTTTCCGCCATTTTGACTCGGTGCTAAACCAACTCCAACTCTTGGTTCTCGTTAGGTTGGAACGTTGATGTCAGATCACAGAGGCATAACCGAAGTCGGGAAAACACTTAACCAGTGACCAGCTCGCGCAACTCAACACAAATTCACGGGTTTGGTCAACAAAACACGCCCTAGAGTGGTTGTAAGAAGTGGGTGCATCAGCTTGCTTCCTTTGTTCAAGAAAACATTAAGCTGGAAAAAAGATGAAAATTAATCACAGGACTCTGTCCCTGAATTCTTCTTGAGCCCAGTTTGATATGCTGTGTAAATATGCCATTTACTCGCACCTCCTTTCTGAACCCAGGCCAACGTTGTTCTGGCAGCCACCAGCCGAACTAAACCCAAGGGGAGGGGCATTTCCAAAATGCTGTGTACGTAATTATTATAACTGAATGAACTAATGACTAGGAAATATTTGTTCTTTTTTCCTTCACGGTTTCACAATGTGAGAACAGTTCAATGGAAGTGAGAGAAAAGACACGTTTTACGTGTTTTGCCGCTCTACCGATTGAGCTGTTTAGTGATGTCGGAAGAGAAATGAAAAAGACAGAAATACCCCTCTAGCGATAAGGAGGCACAACAGAAAAATCTTCTCTGCACGTGTCCCAGAGCAATGTATTCTTATGATCTTTGACCCGAGAGTGTGTACTAAATAAGCCATTTGCGAGTTAAATTTGAATAAATCTGGTGCACTGAGTTATGATCTAACTGCACATAAACATAACGATTTGAATTCCCCAGACTAAAGACACTGTTGCTATACCTTGTGATTCGGGGCAAGCTTTTGCATAGCGACCACCATCTCTGGAATGGACTGGTTCCTTTGTGCCCTTCTTATCCATTGAGAACGGTGTATTGTTGCAAAGCGTCTCTTATGTAACTAAGCAAAAACTTGTCCCGAATCACGAGGTATAGCAACAGCGGTTTTAGCAGGGAGAATTTAAGTTGTTATGTTCACGTGAATTTAAAGAACCCAGTGCACCAGTTTTGGGTCAAAGTTAACTTGCGATCGCAAAAGGCTTATTTTCACTCTTGCATGCGAAGCATCAAGACACCATGCCGTGTCTCCGTTGTCCATTCATTTAGTCATAATGAGATATCGTGGTTGTAGCTTCGACAATAAACATACACGCGGATAGCTCACTCGCACGAGTCGAGTAATTTTCATTTCTGGATTTATGCCTCCTGTCCAAATTGAACCTATGCAATGTAACATTAACAACCTTTGCATTGGAACATGAACTGTGTCAAAACACCCAAGTTAACAAGTGGTAGTATCAGTAAATTGTCTTGGTGCGAGAGAGGTGATTCGCACAAGAAGAAACATTACAAGTGCGTTGAAGTATTAAGAGTTGCCTCGGCACCGTTCCATGGTTATCTACATTTATCTTGCACACAAGTAATCCAACCGACTTTGAGGATAGATCAGGTGTGGGCGAAAAACGCCCCATTGCACATGCTATGCACACGTTGTATAAGTGATTCGAATTTGCCAGATCTTGTAGTAATGCAACACAAAAACACCCATTAAATTTAACTAAACATTACATGTAATTAAACATTCCTGAGTTTTACAAAAGAGAGTGCGTATAAAGTGTGTGTACTGTTTATTTCTAAACGTAAACATTGACATGGATTTCGAACCCATATTGCGAATGTTTCCTCTTGAAATAGAAAAGGACTGCCAAAGTGTGATAACTTTTAAAGAGCAGATGGCAAGACATGCACGCAATGTCTTGGTCGTGGAACGAGCTCGATGGTACCAACACCAAATATGGTTATCGACGTCTTCACAACTACCCGTGATCCCCACGAATTAGTAGCAATATGATGTTGGTCCCTTACAGTAATGACGTAGAGTATGTCCTCATTGCCCATGTTAATTGACAAGTGTTCTGTATAGGCCTTACTCTGCTGTAGTTGCCACTGACAAGCATCAATTTTGTAGCACTGGTAAGAATTGAACCTTGCATGTCATTTTGATGCTAAGCCATGCTCCATCCAGTTTATTTCTTTATTCATTCCATTTCTTTACCCAGGGTATGCCCAAACAGTTTCAAACTGGTTTCCATTGGGACCCTGCGAACATAAATTAATACAATAGTTAGAAACTCATAATGAAAAGTAAAATTGACAAATACGACAAACATATAATATTTACAAATACAGACCACTTCAATATCATACACACGTGAACATTTAAATAATCAAGGCGTTAATTAAACACTGATCACGGCATGGGCGAAAACCAATGCAATGAACTTTGGCAACCAAGTTAACAACTCCATAGATCAGCTTTTTGGACTAAACAGCGCTGGTCATGGCCATTTTCTTAGTATTTTCTAAGTCACCGTGTAAGAATCCCAATATATTTGTGAGTGTGTCTGTGGCATATCTGGCTGGGGGGTGGGGGGCAGGGGGCAACTTGCCCCCAACGGACCCTTCTGATTTTTATTTTCTATTATTTCTTTTTGACAGAAAATACTTCATAGGTGAGTAGGAAAGAAAAAAATGGGTATATTTAATTATCAAATAAATGAGCTATATTTTTTCCCCTGTGATAGTGACTGAGCCCGAAAGTGCATTTGCTTTTAAATTTGCCCCCCCCCCCCCACACTCACACACTCCGGTCGCCACATCGCAAATTTTAAGACAGACGAAGTGGGCCCACACCCAGAATGCCAGTTACATTTACTTGATTAATTCATTTCTAAAAAATTCCATGCGAGGCAAGATCCCCACTTACTTAAAAAAGAGATATATCCATGGTGCCACCGCAAAGATCGAAAAACTATTAACGACAAATGGATACGAGCCAAGTGCTAGTTGCATAATAAGAAGGAATCCCGATTTAGTCGGCAGCAGCCCCCAAGTTAAATAACAGCCATACTAATACATTTGCAAAACAAGTTCCCGTAAGACAGCAATAACTTTATACCTGTCTTGTGAAAAACAGGATATTGTTTGTCCCAACGTGTACTGCTACGAACTGTCTAAATTTTCAGTGAAAAACCCAAACCTGCTGAGTCTTGTAATAAATGTCATTTTCAAAATTTGTCTGAAATGATTAGAATGGTTGTTCAGGGTCTTTTCTTTGTGAAGCACTGGTTTAGATTGCGCAAATACGGGTACAAAACACCACCAATTCATCACTTTGAACTGTCAGACACTGAAGGGTTTATAGTATTGTATTGCCGCCAACCCTCACACCTGCGTTGATTTGTGCCACCAGACAGTATGTTAAATAAGATCATTTGATCTAGCCGGTAAAAAATTCCTTGTGCTCGCACAGGCTCATTGTCGTATCAGTCGACCGGGTCACCAAATCAATTACCAATTGGTGGTATATTTCCGCCCAAACGACCCCTAACCCCTGGACTTTAGATTGCTCGTCAAACTTAAAGGCCAAGGCAGATAGTTTAAGTTTATGTCAGGTGACTTTCCCCGACAGTTGTAATTGTTTGCCCTAAAAATGAGCTTGGCTGGCTCTTTGGGGAATAAAACGCCACAGCAGCAATTGAATATATAAGCTTCAAGAACTTTGACAAAAATGTCCAATCAAATGAGATCAACTCTTCATATTCTGCGACCTCAGAACCAAAGAAACACCAAACCAAACAAACTTTGAAATACACAGTGATCTTAAACATTTTTTGTATTACTACAATAATAAATGTATCAATAATGGCATGAACATGCGTTTTGCGCTGTTCATGGTAGTCTGAAGATATCCTATCTCACGGCGTCTTTAAACCAATGTGTTCAAAGGTTAAAATGTCAGATGCTGGTTCCCAAACGTCAAATATCCAGGACAATAAAAATCATGTAATAATGATAATGGTGAAAAATTGTATTTGGACAATGAACAGGAATTTATTCAATTGCCACGCCAAATACTACACCAAAAGGCAAACACGTATGGTAAGAGATCTTAACGCCCGGTATGTAAGCTTGAGGAATATGAAAACAATTTCGTAATTAAAATAGCCTATACCCATCTACAATTCGTTTGAAAGATACCTAAAAAGTGAATTATGGAACAACCGAACAATGTGACTGTCATACGAATTGGCATCTTAACTGGCCGAGAGATAGTCACACGGCATAAGCTATTTTTGCTATGTTAGGCCTACTTGTCAGGGCTAAAAGAACTGTACCCGCATCACCAAAACTTAACACCTAAAGTACTATTTGTAAATGCATTTTGATGAAGACGTTGCGCGCATGCTAAAGTGCTAACGCTATTGGGTTCAAGCGTTTTATGAAGAGGTTATTTGAAAAACTGTTGGCTAGTTTTCATAACTTCTGGTATTCAAATAGACGTACCTTTATAATAATTTGATCTATTGCCATGGGCGCCGCCATCTTGTCTTTACAGGTTGCACTACACCAAATACGCACCCATAAAAAATAGTGCAAAATCGGTCTGAAAAAGCGCCGCCTAGTTACTCTGGGGAAGAGGTTGGCCTCCGTTTTTTCACTGGAAATTCAAGATTACGGCCAGAAGATGACATTTTGTTTCAAATTTATTGGGGTTAGCCATACCATTAGCATTTTTAAAAAATTCACCTCTCCCCAAAGATATCGCCAAATAGTAGTAAAACTATGCGCACAGCTCTGACCGTAGCCGCCCGCTTCTATCCAAAATAGGTCCACAATTTGTGAAAGAAACACCCAGAACTGTAAACTATCAGTCCCAAATTCGGGATTAATAGAAATATTTCTATGATCCCTCTTTATTATGGCAAGTCTTTTTGTAAAAATCCCGTGGGATCACCAAGAATTAAGGAGCTCCCGCGCGGAAATACAACCATTTGGAGGAATGCACCCCAGTGGGTGAGTATTTGGCGTAATGCAACCATAAATGGACGGACAGCTCCCATTCAAAACAACGGCCGGGTACTGTAGCCGATACAGCACTTGACTAAATTCCCCTCGGTATAGGGAATTTACACACTCTTGAAGAATTCCAGCTATAAAATACTATGAAGCCATTTTTGCTTTTTGATTTAGTAGGGTGCCGTCATGGAATCGGAAGTTAACGTACAACTTCTGCGATCGTCCAATGAGAGCCTGCAAATTGTGGGGCGTCCACCTTTGTGACGAACTCACGAACCGGATAGAGTACCAAAGTGACTACGTCACGCGCAGAACTGTGCGTATAAAAGGCATTAGAGCGAGAATCAGCGCGTTGACCAACATGCGCACGTATTACGGCATTCGTTTGCACTACACTTTCTGTTTCAGGGCGACGTCACACTTCGGTACTCTACAGAAGGCGCAAGGGAACTGCGTTAAGGCAGAACCTTGCATTTTGTTCGATCTTGCCGTAATATACCTAGAGCTGTGGTTTAAGCAGAGTGAGCAACTG
>NW_019091526.1:1087095-1104737 GCF_001949145.1 Acanthaster planci
CGTCTCATACCTTGCTGCATATGAGCAACTGAGCGGGCATGCAGGCAAGGCTTTATACACCTGCTACGTTGGTGTAAGGGCTGTTGGCGTGGCTATATAGTGCCTAATCCCGAGTGATGCGTGTGTCGTTGAGGGGATTGTTAGGTTGAGGGGCTATTTGATGGTGCGGTAAGTGTTCCTTTTGAGAGCTTACGGTCGATTGAAGGGTGAATCGCTATCTCGCAGCGCGAGTCATGAGTGACGTAACCCTGAGATAGATCTATTGACTTATTCAGGTCCCGGTGTGGGGCTCACTGCTCCAGGCTGTCAAAATAAAATCTTTACGCCGACACCATCAGGGGTCACGTGACATGAGATCAAAGTTGTAGTTTTCTCCCTAGGTTTTGTACACGTTTTTTACTACGCAATATTATTAGTCCTGAATTTCAAATATCAAATCAAACTATCAACTAATATTTCATATATATTTCAATAGAAACGCAAGTCACGTGACATGACTTAAAGTAACAGTTTTTCTCCATAGGTTTAGTGCACGTTTTTCTACAGTCAAAGAGTGTTCTCATACATCTAAGTGATTTTATATTGGGTCCATCAGCCCGTGGGGCTGTCAAAATAAATTCGTCACGATGACGTCACGTGACACGAGATTAAAGCTGTATACAAAACCTACGTTTTTTCAGTTTGTTTTTTCACTTCGCACTTTTATCGATCTTATCAGTGGTTCGCCAGGGGATTACTGTGAGAATTTCAGACAAAGCAGAGGAAACTTTTCCTTACAAAAAAGATAAAAAGTATTACTATTACCAATAATTGGTTTATTATTTCATTCCTTCACCGCCAGTGGAATAATGACATAAAAGACACACATACACATACTGACATTGAAGAGGTTTACAGGGTGTAGAAAATAAAAAATTAATCCAAGTAGCATAAAGTCAAAGCGTTGTTATTATCCGATGGAGTGTTATTGTTACTTTTCCCCACCATTAACATACTTGAGGATAGTGAGTGGTGAGTTTACAAGGGAGTCATTAAATATTGCAAGGAAACTCAGGGGGCCAATGCGCGTTCCCTTTGGGACACCACCACTAAGCAATTTCCAGTTACTGNGTTTCACCACGATAGCGGACACACTGCTCTCTTCGCTCAGGAAGTCGGCCATCCATGTGATGACTGATCGGCGAGCTCCAAGCTTAATGAGTTTGTTCACGAGTATATTATGAGCAACTGTGCTCACATTACGTAGTTTATCTGCATTTCTGTGCAGGGTATCCAACAGTTTTACCACATAGTGAGTCGTGGATACTGTTTTCCTATTTCCATATTGGTTTGGGTCAATTTAGCTATTTAATATCGTCCAACAACCAATCAACAATAAACCCTTCTCCAATCTTGGCGAAATGATCCATCAAAGAGATTGGTCTCAGTTTGTCCGAAGTAGCAGGCATGGTTTTAGGGATTGGAACCATCACAGCTTTCTTCCATTGTTGCGGGACTACTCCCTCACTATACGAGGAGTTGAGTATATCTGCTACAGGGCCATGAGCTCATAAGCATAAAATTAAAAACTCCGAAACAGTTCTGTATTTGTCCTCAATCACATCTCGTTTATTATATTCCAGGAAAAAACTACTCACATTTCACCAATATATGAGCACATGCCCACACGTGTTTAGGCAAATAAATAAATGAATATCAATATGTAAAATTATACAAGTTATAAAAAACACAAAATGCAATTAGTTAGTCGAAAAAAGCACCAGGAAAGAATTCCATTTGCGACAGAATGACCCCGTGTGGTTACAAGAAATATATATTTCGGCAGAAAAAAATCTCTAAAAATTATTTTTTTGAAAACTGGAAAGGAAGGCACTTTCGCGCTCATTTTAATTTTATAGATATGAAAACGGCAGATTTACAAAATTAAATTGACAGTGTTATCTTGGAAATCGGATCAACCTAATATAAATGATTCATTATCCAAGTTGATACAAAGGTTAGTCTTTTCCTTGATCGAGGAAACTACTGCAGACCAAAAGGAGAGCGTGTGAGTGCATGAGCAACATAAATGAATACGAGTTTCCTCTTCGGTTTTTCAAGGTACACCTTTTAGTGATGGACTTTTAAATTTAAAACAGAAAACTATCTGTACCTAAGACTCTATGTGTTAATCTATATTGAAACCATCGTAACCTGGTATCCACGGTACTTTTTAAAAGGAATGTTAAAAATGGTGGACCATTTTGAGGAGTCGTAATCTATATGAAGCTCACTATTCCACTCGGTTGTAAACGTACGAGTGATTTTCTTACTAGAAGTCAGCACCAAAAACATAGTACGAGAGCCTTTTTTGTCCCTCAAAAGAGTACAGATTAAAAGGTATGACAGAAAATTGGATAACAAATTCATCTAAATTAAAAAAAAATTGGAAATGATTTGTTAACCCCCATAATTACACCTATGTATTCCAAAAAAATAGTTCTAATATTATACTTTACCTTAAATCCATGACATGAAAGAAATTGACCATTTTCATTCAAGAGATCGAAAACAAAATTGACACCAGCAGACTCTTAATGCTTATAATAAATGCATTTCTTACCAACTTTGACTTTGTCGTTCTGCCAAAGAGTATCAAAAAGGAAGTCTTTAATAGAGGTTTTCCCGCGCAACGTTTTAAAGTTGGCGCTCCAATTAACGTTAGGCTCATTCAATTTAGAGCGAAATTGATTGACGATCCAGATCAACATTCATTTAGCCAAAGTAATCGATCAATTTAACTCCTTGAGCATGCGACTGCAAATTCAGGTTAACCGCTATTCAATTTGGAAAATCCTAGAAACAGCAGTCAAATTCGCACGGTCTCTCTGTGGTACTCGTAATAGGCATGTGATTCGTGAATAGGTGAGGTTTTCTGAAATCCGTGCAATGCTTTTCATCGAAATGCAATTTATAAATTTGAAATGTTTGAGGTTTGAATAATTTATTCAAATTACATCATGTAGAAAACGTGTTTCACCGGCAAAAATATCTGTCTTAGTACACCAGCCACCTTGGTGAGAGAACCTCTTATTCTATGAGCTCAAACGTTGAAATAAGATGGCAGCAGCTCTTGTTCGCTACACAGGAATATCTAATGTTGATCGTTGTCGTTTGATTGAAGCATTTATGGGAAATTGCCAAGATTATCTAGAACTGGTAGTCAACCTTGGAATAATGACGATTTATGAAAAGAAAGAAAAAAAATTGTTTCGTGCAATACAAAATTTTCTCCTTTAAAATAAAGAATAAAAACTCCATTTAACGTTTAACTCCATTAACATTTAACAAAAGAAAAGTATATATTTATACAGTTAAATGAAAAGGTCGGGGTAATAAAGGTCCAGAGCAAATATCGCCAGCAATTAAGAAGTTTCTAGAACTGTACATCTATTATAATTATACAGAAACTTCTATATTGTCTCCAATATTCAGGCCACGTGTACTTTTAAAAGCTTACATTGACCATTGATGAAAATAAAAATAAAATTTGGGTGCCAATCCGCCTCCCTGTCACCCAGAGCGAAATTGATTGACTCCTGTGCTTCATGAAATTATGATACTGTTACTAAATTGAATCCTTGAAAGTGAACGATTCGACGTCTTCAAACGAAATTGAATGCGCAAAGTTTCGAACATGAACCACGGGAATAACGGCCTTCAAGAAATCGCTCGAATGTGAATGTACGTTCACAAATTTGAATGCTGTTTACAAAACATATAGTCTTGTGGTGTGCACCTGGGTAAATTTTGACCAAGCTGTAAGGACATCCATCCAAAACGGTTCCCATTAAAGAAATCTGTACTAACAAAAAGTGAATTCAACGAGCCCCCTTCCAGTAAAAGCGTGAATGGAATCCCAAATATTTTATGGCACAGGAATACCCAACCCCCAGTTATTATCTGCAACCAGGAGTTTGCGGAGCCAGATTATCTTCAGACATTATCCCTAACGTCCACCATGCGCAGCCCACCTTGGCTGTAATCTTGTACCATTTGATTTTCTACTATTCCGGTCAGTGCCCCTCAAAATAAATTCAAACAACATAGTGTTTAGTTCACTAACAGTATGGTGGGGGGATCAGGTATGCTTAAAAGAAGAATTTAACGTAAGCTTAGACAAAAGAATCAACTACGGTAATCTTGCCAAGCACCGTAAGATTCCTCCTGGACCATTTCATAATCAAATTACGTAGATATAAAACAGCATTGATGTAATCAAGTAAAACCATCGAGTGCAGGTTTATAGAGAATATAATACCAAGTATTTTAAATGTTTCCCTGACACGTACCCAGTGCATCTTAAGCTCGCCACAGAACTTCTCTCTACTGCCTATTTTGAACCAATCCAAACCACTTTCGTTTTATCAATGTCGACTTTCAATCCCGAAGCATCAGCAAAGGTATCTAGAATTTTAAAAGCAGCATTCTTAGAATTTCTGACCCATCAAGAAACAGAACAGTATCTTCTGCATACTGGGAAAGATTAAATTTTCTGCCATCTATCTCAATACTTCGGCGCACAAAAGAAATAGATAAGGACTGAGACCATCACCTTGTCTGCAACCCCTTTCAATATTGAAGGATTCAGCAAAAAATCCATTCACAAGAACTGAAGATGTTGCCTGGTTATAAAATGTATTAACCCACCTATTTATGGACGGAAATTAATTTATCTGAAACCTTGTATGTAAAATCATGTGACACAGAATCGAACGCCTTTTCGAAATTAACAGAGACCAGTAATTCAGGGATCTTATTTCCAGGCTCAGTACTGTAGGTATTCCTGGCCAATTTCGGAAAATGTAGGAATGAATTAGTAATACTAGCATTCTTTTGCAAGCAACATAGAACGAACATTCGAATTTCCGTTTCTGTTTAACAAATAACAACTCTATTTCAAAGAGGGTGCATTCAGTTGTGTAGAGTTAGCGTTTAATTTCCTGATATTGCACTAGTTTAGTATGTTGGCATTCATTTTTGCGCGAAATTGAATGCAGCGTTAAAACGCTGCTGCAAGATTCTCAAGAAGTTAGTGCGAGCTGGTGCACAGTCTACTTATGAGTCGTTTGGGGGTGCACCATGTACGGTGTCCGCTTTCAAGCACTACCAAGACTTCCTAGACCCATGAACTTAATGTAAATCCCTCCAGCGAGAGAGCATGAGACCAAACAACCTCAGAAATCACGTGATCTGATTGTTCAATCAACAGCCTCGCACTCACCTGATCGAACTTCTGTGACTTCTGTTAACTTTTCCCCACCTACCTTTTGAGAGGGGTGTCAATCATGGCCCTGGCAGTGACTGAAACCGGGGGGGGGGGGGGAGGAATTATGCACCCCCATATGTTTGTGCACAAAACACTACTACATATGTTAATACACGCAAATATCTACTCCCCTCTAAAGTATTCCTTCCCCCTTTGGAAAATGTATCAGGCCACTGTCTGGGATAATTGACGGTGTGTCTGGAAGCTTGTGGTTGGTGCTAATGCTGGAAACAGAAAGCGTGTTGACCTGGAGAAGCCCTTGTGATTGATTGGGCCGAGCCTGCGCCTGGAGAGGCTGCGTGGAATTATTTACATAATGTCTAGGCCCAGCTGTAGTGCTATAATGGCCTTGGATGAGTGAGTTGCTGTGTTTAGAGCATGACATTGTATAGTGGAATTTCCCGTGTATTTTTAGTATTGCCGATGTATTTCAGTATTGTTAAATTCAGCGCCCCCACTGCAGACCACGCCCCCCAAAGAACACTTCCTTCACAAGACATACTGAGAAGTCTGCATAGGAAAGCCTACGTCTGATTTGTTTTGAAAGAAACAGAAACAGACATTGAATAGGAATTGATTATAACTAGAACTAAATCTGCAGAGCCAATTTGGCCACGTACAACGTGCCGAGTTTCGTCAAAAACTGACGTAGGTGACTCGTCGGAGGGTCGTGTGCCTGCTCAAGAATTAGAATTCGTTTGTGTGCCCAACAGAAGTTAAATTCTTAGAAATGTTTAGTTGATTGGTAACTTGTTTGAATATTCATGATTGGAATAAACCATTCATGTTGTCGTTGAAAACTACCGACTATGGGATACCTGTCAGCACTGGCACTGAGGGAGTCCTTCTTGTGCTGCATTTCAATCAAAGAAACCTTATTTTTTACAGTTTGATGACAAACACACTTTAAATGAGTAACATGACATTTATTATCAAAATGGTGTCATAATTTGTCATACCTTGTATATTCTAATCAAATTGAACATATATTTTGCGATTTTAAACTAAAGCAAATGAAAATGAATACTAACTTCCGAAGGGTCACGGTAAAACACAGATTTTCAGCGAATATTTTGTCAATCCGAAATCCCAGTCACGTATTTGTAACATCTTTAATGAGACGTAACGCACATTCATTGATTTGAAGGATGCAAAACGAAGTCGAATGCTTGTTATTGCAAAATTGAAACCAGTTGTTATTAAATCGTTTCAAAGTCTACGCTAAACTGAAGTTTTATTTTACGTAACGACCTGCCATGAATCCCTTTTGCCTCTTGTTAATGATGTATGATAAAACAAGTTGCTTGGAAATACTGGAAGAGGCTAGCTTGTAAGATGTATCAAAATCCGAAATGGGACGCCTTTTTTTTTCAAAAACTGACGAAGTTTATCTCCTTTAGGCAAGAGCGTAATGATACCGAATTTCTGAGTGACAGACACTGAGAGAAAGGTGTATTGTTTCTGTGTAATTGAACCTGTATGGCTTTTTTGTAATACAGTTGAACGGGAAGATACAGAAAAATCATAGACTCTAAGTTTGCTGACAAACACAATATAATCCTTCATGAGTAACATTACATTCATTATCAAAGTGGTGTCATGATTTCTGTAGCCTTGTATATTTCCAATGAAATTGAACTCAAATTTTGTTAATTTGAATTACAGCAAATGAAAATGAATACTCAATAACGACGGTTTACTGTAAAAGACAGATTTTAAGTGAATAAAATTGGACATGGGTTACAATTTGCAACGGATACGTCAAATCGATAGCCTAACTGCTTTTTTAACCTCTTAAATGAAACGTAATGCACAGTCATTCAATTATTTGAAGGATGCTAAACAAAGTCGAATGCTCGTATTGCGAAAATGAAGCAAAGTTTCAAATCGTTTACAAAATCCATGCCAAATTAAATTTTTGTTTTACAAATTAAAACAGCACCTTTTCCGAAATCGGTCAGTACAACCTATATTACCCAGTCTGGCCTTGTTATGCAAAGTCCGACACATCAAAATCCGAAAATATACAAAATGTGTATTTTGCCGTGGAAAAGGTTGGGGTATACAGTCAAAATCCCCGCAATGTTATTATTCGTTTAAGAATCCAATACTAAATGGGAAAATATTTCACTTTCTTGTAT
This sequence comes from Acanthaster planci, assembly GCF_001949145.1. Next base: position 1,094,545 of record NW_019091526.1, read on the forward strand.
GATTTGGGGTGTGGTTTTTTTCTAGGAAAACAAAGTCCAAATATGCACCAGGTCTGATTCAGTAAATAGTTATTGTAATTCACAACAATAACGTAAACCTGGAACCCAAAACAAAGAAACAGACAAAACACTGCACCTGGTCATTACTATGCAAGTAAACTGAAAAAGAAAGAAAGAAAAGAATTACAAAATAAGAGAGGACATGACGATTACATGCTAATTAATTAATTATAATTAAATTTCTTGACAAGCCTCGTCAGATCATTGCCGATAGGTCTGTGGAGATGTGCTTATATTACCTTCAGGACGAATGCATAGCAATACTCAGCTTTTCCATCGGGTTTGGTTGTGTAGTACACATTTCGCCTCTTCTCCAGGTATTCAAAGCGTCCTTCATCTGCCATCTTGTGAAGAGCGCCATCTAACTTACCGTTGCCGTAAAGCTCACATCGAGTGAGACCATATTCATAGGTGTCAAATATGATGTAACCCCCTGGTGACAATCAAAATTAATCCACAAATGAAGGAAAAACTCTGTTCACTTCATGAACTATTAATCATTCTTATTGGAAGCCTCCTTTCCACTGCTTTTATAACTGTCAATGAAACCCCCTTTTCGGCTATTTCACATTCAATGGTTAGATGTCACTACTTCCGAATCTCAAACAAGAATTAACACATTTTATTGAAATGTAAGGGCAGGCACTTTTGCACTTCGATGTTTTGAGTATTTGCAAATCTTTAGCCTGTTTTCGTAACCATAGCTCTTTGTCTTTCACCCCACGATACGTCCAGACATTTCGAACTTAAGTTTGGGTCAGTGTACCGCAAATATCAAGGTACATGCCTCCAGCGGCTTCAGATTGTCAAAAGGAAAGAAAGCTTTTACCTGGCTTAGTGATACGAATCAACTCCGGAAAACAGTCAAAACCAACGTGCATGCTTCCAAACACTGCGGAAAAGCACACCCCGTCATACGTGTCTATGTATAATGGAGACAAATAGTTTTCTTTCTGTTAGTCGGTAAATTTAATATTTGTTTTGCTTATTTTGTTCTTCTACAGAACCAGTTTTGTGTTCGGTTGTGCGGCGGTTTTCCCCCAAACTAACATATTATCCTCCCGGGTACTCTAGTGGTTACACACACTGGAAGGGGCAATTATCACGAACAGAGAACTGGTTTTCTAAGCCTGTCCGTTTTCGGCTGTATACTGACTGAGACTGGTAAGAATCGAGGAGCCCTCTGCCTAGAGGAATACGCAGAGTAACGCGCAAATCTTTGTGACTTATTCTGGTTCTTTCAATGCCATCATACCTTACACAAAATAATACACAAGGAGGGTTTGACCACCACAAACTATCAACAAGCAACCCAAACCTTTCAAGAGGTTTAGGGTTACCTCGTTAACTCAAAGCAATCTCTAAAATCTCACGCAGTTTTGAGATATACTTCAAAGCGGAGGATTAATATCAGTATAAAACCTCTACCCTGTAAACATCATTGCCGCACGCTACAATGTGGGACCTTGGGTTATATTATGTAGATATATATATCTCGAGTGCCACTGAACTCATGGATTCACAAGGTCGAGGAGCTATCAGTAAAACTACTTTGTCATAGGCAACAAATCATACAGACTACATCTCGATACACTGTAAAACAAATTTCTGGCAACAATATCGCAGGTCTGACTACGATGTACTGCTCTTTTTCATATTAAACCTAATCTAACATATAATACATAAAATCACAAGACAATCAGCTCAAGACCTCTCATCCTGCAGGTTATGTGAGTTTCTACCAAAGGCTCCTACGCTATTCAACACCCAGCCCATACAGCACCTCCCCGCTCAGTTAAACAGGTTACCTGATCCGACTTTACCCACAGCTGTGAACAAACGAGGCTTCTGTACAGAAGTGCCCCTAAACGGGGCCAAAATATATTATGGAAATATATTATGGTTGGCTTGTTATGGCTGGTTGTGTTCATTGTTCGAATCCTGTTGCAAACGATCAATTTTGAAAGGTTATTATATTCACAGCCACACTTTGTAACCCTGATGTACATGTATGATTTCATTGAAGGACAAAAACTCATTTCAACGAGACCTTGTATCAGATAATACCATATTACCTAATTATACTATTTCAGCCCCGTTCCGAACAGGGTCATTTCTATGTAAAACCTTGTTTGTTAACAGCGACGGGTATATAGTGAAATCAGGTGCCTTCGGCTTCGCCCTGCCAAGGCAAAAAATTACACTGATCTCACGACTTTCCGTTCCGGACGGAGGTCATACGATTCAAGAGTATAACCTCCTCCACTGAACGTAGTTGCCAATGATGCTTCGCCTATTCTTCAATATCTGGACCGCAACTGATGAGAAAGTGGGGTTTGTGCACGTACACAACTGAGGGTGCACTTAGGAACTTTAGCAAGACAAAAAATAAATGAGAATCGCGACCATGGGTGTTGACGGTAAACGGAATTTAATATGGACAGGATAAGTTCGGAATGGAGTGTTGGTCACGTGGACATAGGGCGATACAGGACCTTGATAAGAAGAGTAGTCGGAATCATTGGGTCTGGTATCCTACTGCTGTACTGTGAATCAAAAATTCGCTCAATGAAAGCATTTCTAAAGTTTTTGTCGGCTTACTCCCAAGTTTATGAAAAAGAAACGACTCTCAAATAAAAAGAAAATTTGTAAAAACAAATATCAGCCTTTTTCATGCACAAAATAATGCTGCGTTGAAGTTTTTTCCTGAACACAAAAATTCACAACTAAAAGTATCAAAATACCTTTTAGAATAGGAAATGAGAAATCAAAATTACGTTTAACCAAAACAAGGTGCATTTTAAAGAACTGTTGTAAAGGTATATTGCCTAGAGTTTTAAAAGCCCGCTGCGCACATTCCCAAAATGACCGGATTACCGGTAGGGTTTTTGTCATCACTGCGGTAGATCTTAAAGTTACTATTACCCTGTTTCATGATCAACCTATTTTCGATAATGAGAAATACTGTGACCTCGTGTACAGTCACATCGGTCCACGTTTTCAGTACATGTTTCACCGTTCTCAAGTACGATGGTAAGCGTCCAGTGTTCCGGTGAAACAGTCAAATCGTTAAGGGTCTGCGGCAGACTTAAGAAAATTAAAATCTTACCATCTGAAATGGGCAGACGATTTGGCCCCAGTAACTCGGAGTAGAAGGTATTGTACACTCCCTTCTTTTGACTGATCTCAAGCGATTCCTCAGATGCATCGAGGCCGTGTAAGGTGAGGTAACCTCGTCCTTTCAGCTGCAGATGCGGTCACATGGATTATTTTCAAAAACCGTAACATAGGATTGTTGGGAACCTACAAACAATTCTGTCGAAAACGATGCTAGCCCCTGAGTGGCTACCATACCCTTCCACTGATACATTCTAATTGATGTGTGCATGCGTATCTAGAGTGTGAAGGCAAAAGCTTGAGTGGCCTACTGAAAATTTACAGGGGCAGAAATTGCAACGTATGATTTTCTCTCAGCTTCCGCACCTTTTAACAGATGATGAGATATTGCAACCTATAGAGTAGCTGGAAGAATAACAACAACAATTAACGACAACAAAAACCACAAAATAAGAAGAACCACCACCGCCACCACAACAACAAACACTACCCCATCCCCATCCCCAACACCACCACCACCACTGCCCACCACTACAACAACAAAAGGCAGTTAGAGTAAAAGTATCGATTTGCAACAACCACTGCCTCCACCACAGCCATCACCAAGACCTTCAACATCCCATAACGAGAAAAGCTGACAACGACAATACACAACAAATCATGTGCAGCTTCTCCAGGCTGGTATATTTGTATACCCAATGTTACCTCTTGGCCTAGGAGTCCTGTGCCACATCCAACATCAAGCAGTAGACTTGATTTCTCCGGTATATATCTCGATACAAGATCCGCAAGTCTCTTGTGACCAACGTATCCGAGCGTGACCATATTCTGAAAAATAATAGAAATACGCTGCTTATATCCAAATGAAATGATCTTTTTATTCCCTGCTTCAAATTCACACGCATCCCCCATGACGAGCAGGAGTGACATTTCGCTTAAGTGAAATCAGTGCTTTTCATTATTTCAGCACAATAACAATGATTTACACTGATGACCTCTAGAATTTTTACAATTTAAAAGTCCTTGAATGATATTGATAAATTAAATGTTTTCCATATGTCTCAGAATTAGTTTTGGGACATCTCAGTAACGTTAAAATGTCTCCCCTTTCTATGAGAAGATAGCTGCAATTTTTCATCAAGATATCTTGACTATGAAAGCTTCATTTCAGGCAACATTTAAGATCTATTCCAGGTAACCTTTGAAACATTTAAAAGACACATAGGCTTACTTCTGCCTCTCTAGCACACTGACGTTAATGATTCAAGATATCTTGAAAACATCAAATTGAGACATCTCTGATGTTTTTTTACATATCTAGAAATCATTTTTAGATATCTTCAAATTGATTTAAGATACTATCAAAGCATACAAATACAATGTATAATCTTTATTGGCATACATCCAGATATTATAGCGTGGGGGAGTGTGGGGGAGGGTGCCGTAAAAAAACAGATATTGCATACTCGGAGGTTAAAATGCTTTAAAATAAGGTTGGTTTACTGCATACAATTCATACCAAAGATACAATGGAATTAATACAACTGGACTTGAAATCAAGTTGGTAAAAGGCCGGGCGTTGTCTACCTTCCTCGCGATGCTTACTCGGTGCGGTGAGGCGCAGGAACGGTCAGTGCAACCTTGCTCCCCAATGTGCGTGTTCCGGTGCCCAATTATATCGACTTGAACAATCTGCAAGCCCTTTTGTGCACAAAATAAGGAGCTTGCTACCAAAATTGGATGGAGCACAGTGATTGGCTAAGAATCACGATTAGACCTTTATAAGTATTTTTGGGGCTATTTGATTGGTCAGTTGAACGTTTCTAAATAAGCAACAACAACGGTCTCGTTCATAAAGCATCGGTTCTTTTACCGAACAAAGAAAGTTAATAGATTTCCTTGAATAACTATGCATACTTTGTCTTTAAACGCTCTATTAAAAGGGTTATTAATGCAAAATATGAAAAACAAAACTGACACTCAATCAAATATAGACCTCCCTACAGATAGACTTACGGGATTAAAAATTCCGTGGTCACAGACTTTCGGGGTCATTTTCTGCAGAAAGTAACCACAAATTGGTTAATGTGTTTTTCAATAACCAAGTTTATGAGAAAATTTTGACCACGGAAGAAACAGTCACATTAATTTGACATTCTAATTGGTTAGAAATTTGTCAAGCCATATCGCCAGGGCGAAGTGATACACACTGTTTTGAGGACATGTCAATATGTCCTTTTCAACCAAGAACGTTATAAAAGTGACGAGTGCGGTTGCAATTTAAGTTCAAAATTGTAATTGGTAATGAAATAAGTTTTAATCCCCAAAAAGTCTGATTTCAGGATGTATATCGCGTGAAATGTCCTGGATCAGACGCTAGGCCAAGTTTGACGCGCCCTGCGTATAGGTATGCATGCTCGTTTGGGGCTGCAAGTCGAGATTTTACCAGATTTGGCGGTAATGGAGAAGTTTCTGGCAGACTGGGGGGTTCGCCGACTACATTTAACAGTTTAAGGTACCTTTTAGAGAAACATTGTTAGTGTGGACCTTGTTAGATAAAAGCGTAACTGAGGAAAGTGTATGTGTTAGGCCTATTGTTACTAAACATGTTACACTGGGCACATGCTGGGGCGCTGGGGCACTACTTCTACGCCATCTTGATTTTCTCGTGCTGCCGAGCTCCTTCTTTTCGCAATAGGTGAGGGACTTTATTTAAGCTACTCGAGAGAGTCAAGGGGCCGAGCTTTTCAAGGGTGTGATCAGATATGTTAGACTATCACGTTGGATGAGAGAATGCCGTTGTGGCCTAGACCCTAGTCTTGGCCCAAGACGTCAGTGATCAATAGCTGTTTTATTTCTGTTGAAAAGCGCCCTCGCACAACTAGATTTTACTTACTCTCACTAACGTTACTAATGTACTTCGAAGTTCGAACAACCATAGAGCTGGGTTGTAGCTCTATGGAACAACATAGCGGCTTCACGCGAGCACGTACCCTGTCGATAGTGTCTGGTTTGCAGGAAAGCATTAGTGACATGTACGACATAATTTTCAATCCGTACTAGACATGGAATTACCACTCTTCTAAAAGATTTCGTCGGGGACTACACTTGTGCTGCATCGCATCATGTTTGCGATATCTGTGGCAGAAAAATTGGGAAAACAAAATCGTTGTCTGACCCCGCGCAAGAAATACGTTCTCGTTTTTTTGGAACTCACAATGAGCATGCTGCTTGAGGCCAAATTACTCACACAAGCGGCAAATAAACCTATACACGCAGCAAGAAAACGACAACCAAATTGCAGTGCGGGTACTTCGTCCTCGAGTGGTTTCTAAGGACGCTTTCCTGTACATGATTATGGGTCACCAAGAACAGCATCCTCTGTGATATCCTAGGCCTAACCTAGTCTGAGTATCACCGTTCTACTCTGTGCTAACTCTGTACGAACGTTGTGTTGTCGTGTCTGTGTTGACGGGACTGCAGACAGCCATGATGCATGTGACCATACCATGGTGTATTATTGAGGTCATCGAAATTTATTATGCATGCAGTTTAGCGAGTGCTGATTGGTTCGCTTGGAAAGCCGAGGGAAAAAGAAAGTACAAGTTAAAACGCTGCTGCAAGATTCTCAAGACGTTAGTGCAAACTGGTGCAGTCTACTTATGAGTCGTTCGGGGGCGCACTTTGCACCGTGTCCACTTTCAAGCACTAACGTCTTGAAACCAAGACTACCTAGACCCATGAACGTAATGTAAATCCCTCCAGTGAGAGAGCGCAAGACCAAACAACCTCAGAAATCACGTGATCTGATTGTTCTACCAACTGCCTCGCATCACCTGATCTTCCTGACTTCTCTTAACTTTTCCCCACCTACCTTTTGAGAGGGGTGTCAATCATGGCCCTGGCAGTGACTGAAAGGGGGGGAGGGGATATCCCTCCTCGTATATTTGTGCACAAAACAGTACTACATATGTTAATAAATGCAATACCTACTCTCCTCTAAAATACTCCTCCCCCTTTGGAAAATGTATCAGACCATTGTCTGGGATAATTGAGAATGTGTCTGGAAGCTTATGGTGTACTATTTACGACACACATTTCTCTCTCTCCTTAGCCTCCCTCCAGGCGACGCAACTACACGACGTGACGGCACGACGGCTCCCTTGCCTCGTGCCGTCGGGTCGCACCGTCGCCTTCTTGCCATTAATTTTGTACACACACGACGCGTCGCGTCATGCGTCGCGTCGTACCGTCGCGTCGTGCTGTCTTAGGTCCTTTCCCTGTTGCATTTTTTTCTGCCTAAACGTCGCCCCTTCCGTCGCCCGTCGTGTCGTGCTGTCGTTCTTCGCGTTGTACGTCGTGTTGTGCACCGCGTCGCCTGAAGCAGGACGCGACGCACGACAAGACGCGTCGTGTGCTGTCGCCCTTTGCTTCATGGTGCTTATAGAGGGCGCCTTTACTGTTTTCTTTCGTTTCCTTCCCCCGGCCCGTGCTTGCGCAGTACATGCCATAGGTACCAGGCCATGATTCTGTTGTTCTTTTTCGTGGATTCTTTCTAACTTTGTGTTTTCATTGAGAGTGAGTTGTTAAAGAAAACTCTTTTCCCTTTTTTAAAATCAGATGTAATCAGAAAGAGCTTCGCCGACTTATCAACATTGCCTTCAGGAAATATATAACATTAACGTCAGCCACAACAATGTTTTAGCTATTCCTGATCTAATTCTGATTTTCTAATAATTATTGTAAATCCAATCTAAGATGCAATACATCAATCATTATTACGTGCTTGCAAAAATGAAACATTCGGATCTGATGAGAAATTATGCACAAGGCCAAACAGAGAGGAAGAAAAGACACCGTCAAAATGGCAGTAGGATCTACAGTGTTTTATTAAGAAACACGCCGGCGGACTAATATCATTGAAAGTGTGGTGCTGATGAAGTTAACGAGGAAGTCTAAACTGAAGGAAGACTGAAGACTGGATATTCTGAGGGTAATGATATAGTGCAGGCTGGATGGTAACTACCGAAACCTGTTGTCAAACTTGCGGTCGTACAATAATGCAAATTGACTGGAGGAGGGGGAGAACTACTTGGAAACTGCTTGCATGGGCAACAGAGAAATATTTATAAGGTTACAAATCTACCACGAATGTGAACTTCATTAACGGTCCTAAAAGGAAACTGGACGGACATTCGAACAAGGATCAGCCGGGTAAATTAAAAAGTGACGAATTCTGGGCTTACACTTATTATGCGAGAACACCTACATACGCAGATTTTCTTTTTGCTAGTTTTCATTTTTTTCGATAAAATATGACAAAACTAATTCATTTTCATGAACGGAAAAAACACCCCCCAAAAAAACAAATCAACGCCTACGCCTCAGGGCATGTATTTTGCTTGCGCGTTAGACGGAAATGAGAGAAAACAAAAGAAATCATTGGCTGGGAAATTAAGGAGTGACGAATTCTGAGCTTGCAGTTTCCACTTATTTTGAAAGAGCAGTTCCTATTTATTCGGATTTCCTTTTGCTCTTTTATCATTTTTTCAATAAAATATGACTGAAATTGATCCCAATTAATAAATCAATCAGAAAAAAACAATGAAAAGTCAACACCAAAGAGCGACTATGTTTATTACCCATGAAACGATCGCGATAAGCAAATAGCTGATGTGAAGACGACCAAATAGAAACCCAAATCTCGCAGACTGAAACAGACTGAAAATCGCCCACTGACACTGCATTGAATGAGCCGTAAAATGGGGCTAATACAAGGCATTTTTGCAGAGTCCCCACTTTTTGGGTGGACCGTGGCGCCAAGGATACGGAGGTAAGCCTAAGCCTCTAGTACAAGGGCCTAATAGGCCTCGGCTAGTCCAGGCCAGAATGCCAAACAACTGCGTCCGGATACTTGCCACAAAACTAGGCTATTGTTTGGTGTCTGTGACATCCCAATTATTCCGGCCGTGCTATTTAGCATCAACTCACAGAAGCAGCTTCAGCAAAACGTCAACAGCTTATATACCTGCACCCTCTAAAGATTTCAAAGTGGTGTAATCATATTTTACAGACTCTATTAACATCTGCCACTGATGAAGAAAGAGCGAATGTGCTTCTGGATTCTCACAGGAAAACAAAAAAAATTCGCGATGTATTGTGGCCGCTATCTTTATTTTTTTTGTTGTCTACACAAAACAAGCTGACGGTCGTTCGGGATTCGCAAGAGCATGCAGGCCTGAATTTTTCGCTCAAATGTCATTTCGATGATGTGATATATTGAATATGATATGTAAGAGCCTTATTATTATTGTAAACAACTATTTGCATAAAATGCTTGAATAATTTGTTGATTATTATATACATTTCTGGTAATGACACCAAGGATTCTTCAAAAGTACCCTAGGCACTGTAGCTCGCAAGCCTGAAGAAACCTATAGAGAGGAGACAATGAGAAGTAGCTACAGTTTTAGAGGTGGGAGGAAAACCCCAGAGGAATATTCTGGGTGGAACCCACGGAATCAGGTAGGGACTGAAAACCAAATCCACATGTGGACCGGGCCGGATTCGAACCCGGGCCACAGAGGTGGAAGGCGAGGAAAGAACCAGTACGCCAACCTGACTCCCCTAAGCCAACCTGACTCTTGTTGACGCTAATTAATCTAGCGTGACCCAATTATTTAGTTACACATTGATCTTAGGCCCGACTTCACGGGCTGCATAAGGACAGGTTTCCTACTTTTGGCACAAACATTAACTTTGCTCAGGTTAGAGTTATCCCACCAAGTCACTACTCTGTGAGACTTATAGAGTTAACATTTTTCATGGGGTTGTAATGCTGGGCCTTGAGAATGTTCAGTAAACATGTTAGATTTTTGAAAAAATACTCAGTCTCCAGGTTTCACGGCCTGCCACCTGTTACACTCCAGGCCTAGGCCTCTACCTCACAGGAAAATGTGATTAGAAATGCGGAGTTTGCTTTACCAGATCAGTTACCACAAAGACTAAAAAAACCC
>NW_019091526.1:1105188-1120823 GCF_001949145.1 Acanthaster planci
AAAACCACACCCACGTGCATAGTGTTATGACCCTTCCCCCCCCCCAGCACTAAAAACAATGACCACATGAAAAAAAAATATTCTGTATGACTTGGAGTTCTTCAAGTAGTAGGATTAACCTAGGCTGGTAAAATTTGGTTTTCACAAACATTTCACGGTTGCTGTGCCAGCCCAGCACAAAATATTACACAAGCAAGCATGAAGATTTGTTATTTCATTAAGTTAAGCAGGCGTTCCCACCAAGGTATGCTTATAGGCTCGCCAAAAATGCAATTAGACAACGGAACATATCATCAATTGGGCAAGTATAAAACCAGGCCAAAAAGCCATGTAAAGACCTAAAAATGAAGGTTGATAAGAAAGAAATAAAGAAAATGAACTTAGCATCAGACGAGCCAGGTTCAACTGCTGATCACGTGATAAAAAAAATAGAAATTACACATTGGTTTCGTCAGGGTGTAGTTTACACCAGAGACACGATGCTCATTAACAATTAGAACCAAGGAACAGATTGTGGATAGAAAATCTTTAGTTTATTTATACAGATAGATCAATGAAGTATGACACTCATCCTAAAAAGACAGTAAATAAATAATAATATAACCAAGTATATTATTCATTTAATTGATAAGATAACTACTGACTTAAATGCCTCATTTACCACAGTTTGCATTTTCCTGGACCTCTCCAAGGCATTTGATACAGTCAACCCTGACATTCTTTTGTCTAAACTCAACCATTATGGTATCAGGAGAATTGTCTTGGAGTTGTTCAGGAGTTACCTTACTAACCGTAAACAGTATGTATGTATTTATAGATGGTTGTCAAATCTCCCATGGAGTTCCTCAAGGGTCTATTTTGGGGCCCCTTTTGTTCTAGATTAACGTCAACGATTTCAGTAAATCCTCTAACTTGTTTTCCTACATTTTGTTTGCAGATGACAGCAATCTTTTTTACAGTCATAATGACGCCAGTACACTATTTGACAGAGTTAACGAAGAACTAAAAAGGTTTTTGCATGGATTGAAGCAAACAAATTGACAATCAATCTAAAGAAAACAAATTTTATGCTGTTCAGTAACAAGCCAATTAAATATATCCTTGATATATTTATTGATGATACTAAAATCTCAAATACTGAGTCAACTAAATTTCTGGGAGTGTATATTGACGAAGATCTTTCTTGGAAAACACACATGTATGTGTTCGATTGTATCAAGGAATATAGGTATACTATATCAGTTAAAAGCATTTTTCCCACAACATATTTTACTGACTCTGTATAATATTCTAGTTCTACCATATTTATCATATGGCATACTTGCATGGGGCAACTGTGGAATTAGCCTAATATATAGAAAACTTAAAAAAAAGGCATTGCGCATTATCAATTCTACATCTTTCAGGAACATAGTAATCCTTTATTTTACCAATGTAAAACACTAAAAGTCAGTGATATTTATTATTTCCAGCTAGGGACCCTCATGTATCAAGTAAATAATACTAATGTACCCAACTACATCAGCTCAATGTTCATAAAAAATGATAAAATCCATTACCATTTTACAAGGCAATGTAGTGAGTTTCATTTCTCTTCTGTACGCACGAAACTTGCAACCAAAACAGTTAAGCATGAGGGTCCCAAGCTGTGGAACTCATTACGTTTATTAAAAGATTTACCCACCTTGTTGCTATTTAAACAGAAATATAATGAAGTGCTTAATGAATAATTACAAGGGAAATAACTGAGCCTTACAGGCTACAGATTACAGGTTTTATTATTTTGTCTATGAATTCGTGTACACGTACTTATATACACTTTTTCTTTCTTAATTGCTATATCTAGATGATTTATCTGTAATGTTTTTGTCTTACATGTCCAGTTATGTCTGTATAGGGCCCCTACTCGACAAGCTGTGCTTCTTAGTGGTCCCTCTACCTTTGTGTGTGTGGAAATAAAGTAAGAGTAAAGTAAAAGTAAAAGTAAAGTAAGTATCTTATTAGCTCTATGTTTCAGAAAACCAAGTGAACAGCACAACAAAACAGTAAAGGTTTGGTTGATGCTTAGGATTTGGAGTAAATACCTTTACCTAAAAGTGATTTCAAAACTTTTTTTGTTTTGTTTTACAGAGAACGACGGAATGACTTTGCCTGTTTAACAAGAACTGGGCATATAGAAAAACAGAACAAGAATTCTGTTTTGAATTCATTCATATATTTATGTATTGGTGCGTCAACAGGAACCCGGATGGATGCCAGCCAGTCTTAAGATTTTTTGTAACTTGTAAGTTGTACTGGCAGTATAATTCTCTTTGTTAGGCTGAACGTATGTCGCTAGCCTGCCTTGTCACTTCTAAAAATAACGAGTAGTACTGGCAGTATAATTCTCCTAGTTAGGCTGAACGTACGTAGCTAGCTTGGCTTGTAACTTCTAAAAATAGCGAGGTATACCGGCAGTATATTTTTCTTTGTTAGGTTTGATTGACAGAGAGCAGTAAACTGAATTTAGTCATGCAAGCAAACGTCATTAGAAACCGGGATTGACACCTGAACGTTTAGGGTGTAGACATGTGCAAAGTTAAGGGATACGCTTGTGTCTTCTGCAGTGTTTGGGGTTCACGGTTCAAAACGTATCCTCTCACTACAGTAAATAAATAGTCTATTTCTGATTAAAAAATAAACTGCGTAATTAAACATACAATGGCCCGGCACTACCTTTAACTACATTTAGAAGAATGATATAATTTGTTGAATAAAAAATCTCCACCAGAAGCGTCTGTGAAAGTGAAAATAAAAAAGGCAAATGTAAACACGCCAATAAAAGAATAGAAAACGGATTTGTTAATTATCGCGATTGTTGTAAAAGACTATACCCTTATATAGAATTTGAAGCTGAGAACTGTGAGGGTCAATACAATCAACATTTTGCTTATAACAGGCCAAAGTCTAAAACAAGCAAAGTCTTCAATCAACTAGGGATACAATTGACAGAACACCAAGTAGGGCGCATAGATTTACAAGTTAAACCAAGTTTTACGAGGCAAGATATTGAGGGGGCAAGTATTAAGGTCGTTGGTGGCGTGTGTTTCCAAGACCTGAAGGAAGACCAAACGCGGAACAAAGTCAGAGACCTGTTTCAAGTCTCGGAAAAACACTGGAGCGATGCTGAGAGTTCACTTTGTAGACTCTAGACTTAGAAGAATCGAGAAGAAGACCGCTGGAGGGCGCTCTCTTTTATAATAGCTTTATAGTAAAAGAAACTTTAATTTAAATGAAAAATCAGATAGAAACGCATTCTCTTTATTTGACCGAAAACGGGCAGACTTTAAAATTGAAACACGTCATAAATAACTCAATAGGCGGCAAAGTTGTTAGACTAAAAAACCTACTGTTTGAAGCTGGGTATTGTAACGTGACTAATGCCACTGAAATCGAGTAGGACAAAAAACTAGACGGCAGACCCGCTGAGAGAGCACACGTTAACGGCAGACCGACCGAAGTAGGTATTGCCACAGAGCGTAGAAAGGAAACAGAACCAGAACTAGAAGTGGTACATCCAACTGAAAACTCGCTGGTATAAGCAAACAGACGGGGTACTCTCGGAGAGCTGCTCACATCCATCGCTGCGCAAATCGAACAATTGAATCAAGAAGTTCAAGCGTTAGAAGCGCAGTTAGGAAAAAGACGAACAGACGACACACGAGCACGTTTAGTTGCAGAGATCGATCCAACCCCCCAAAAAAACGAATCAGCGTCACTGTATAAGAGACAGAGACAAACCACATAAAAGATTTATGAAAATACTGTGGCAACAGAGGGCACCCCCAGCCCAGCCTACAAGAGACCAGAACCAACCAAGAAGAGAGAGAAACCCCATTATAGCAAAAAAGCTTTTTCTCACGGGGTTAGATCTTAGCTCATAACTAAACAACAACTTTTGTAAAACGCGTATATAATAAAAAGACGAAAATGAGAACGAGATGAGAACGAAATGAGAACGAGATAGTTAACTTTAATCTAACTTTTTGCTTAGCAGTCAGTCGCAATGACACATTGCGCATGAACGCATGAGGCAAGAGCGCGTGAGTCAACGCACGTTTGCTAACGTAGACGAAGCTTTGCAACGAACTGCGCTGGGTACGAACAGACAAACCACTGGAGTTACTGTGAGAACTGTGGCTTAGCGATTTTTACGTGCCCTCCGAAGACCAACGCGCTCGCGATCTCGTGTGGTTTTTGGAGGAACTGCCGTTGTCGGTAATACCTCGCGTATTGTTTCAGACAGCTTTTTTTTTTTTTTAGAGTCCCCAGGCTACTGGAAAGGCGAAAGCGCTATAGAGCACTTGCACAAAAACGGCTTCGATAGGAGCGTGGTGAGAACGTCGTTAGGGAAAACCGCCTTAGCTGAAGAGTGGGTCTTGCTATATGACACGCAACAAATGGATGTGTTGTATTTGCCTTAGGGTCGAGTTCGCCGTCACACGTATAAATACGCGTTAACGGTGGTTGACATTGCTTCTAGATACAAAGAAGCAGAACCTCCGAACGCAGGTCTCCGTTGAAGTACCCACGGCAAGTACAAGTAGACGCTGGATCCAAGTTAAAGGGAGAGTATAAAGCGCTGACGAAAAGCAAAGGCGTTAAAGTGCACGTAAGTGAGCCATCGAAGTAAAGTTTAACAGAATTCTATCCGAAAGATTGTTCGGGTATCAGTACAGGCAAGAAATGCGAAACGTCGGCAGGCAAAACGTTGAATGGGTAGCAAGATTACCCATCGGGGACCAAAAGATATTTGGAGTGTGGACGTGAACCTAATCAAAAAGCGCAGGGGGCAGTTCAAAGTTTCGTGCGAGAAGAACTTCAAGTGGTATCCAAAGACCTGCTACCGTTGAGCTTGAATTCTGTAGTGAGCATAAGCTGCAGTATCTACTCCATTTGGTATAAAAAACCGTTTAGTATGCAGAGGACTCAGCGACAATTTGTTTTGATTCATGGTATAAAGCCGATGTTTTTCAGATCGAATTAAACGTTGTTGAAAGAACGTCGGTTCTCGCTTAAACACTCGTAACTTACTTAGTGACGGCTTTTGCTTTTTTTAAGCAGAGATGATTAACGGTTAGCTGAAATACATCTTAGGTCGGGTGCACACACATTCAGACACGAGTTTACCGCCAAACTCGTCTCTAAATTTATCGATGACCTTTTTGTTTTGTGGATCGCATAGCGGATGCTCGATTGAGTAGTTGAAAAAACCCAGCTAGCCTTTAAATTCTTTCAAGTCTGCGTACATGTCTTCGGTATACACCGCGATAAGCAAAGAATCGGTGTCTGTATACAGCAAGCGCACTCTGTCTTGGTAGTCTTGTTAGTTGCGTGTAATAAAGCATGTACAGTACATGGGCGTAAAACGCCCATGTACATGCTTTATGATTTATCGATTTATCTTTTTGTCAAGGAGCAAATAACCGCTGACTCTATTTCTAACGTTCTCTGTCGTTTTACGAAAATTCTGTTGCTCATGAATTTAAAAAAAAGTCAGAGTTGGCTTGGGTGCGAAATTTAGTGTTTTTGTACATGTACGATTGAACCCAAGGCTCCTGCTTAACGCCCAAACGCGGTGTACTTTTTGTAGCGTGAGTCCTTGACGCAAGTACACTGTACAGTTGGAACGTAAGATAGTACACAACATACTTGCGTTCAGGCAGACGCGTACACGACTGCAGGGCTGGATTTCGTGTGCTCTGCATGCTCAAGCAAGTCTCGTTGACACTCAGACACCAAATCCGTGGGTATCTTAAAGTTCTCGGGAGCCAAAAGAAAGTCGTTAAGCGAATCATGGAGGTCTTGAGGATAGTCGGGGTGCACTTCGAGTAGATAACCGATGTCTGATTTTAAAGAAGGCGACAACACGTGCCCTGTGTGGTAAACCTGTCTGGTTTTTTGACCCAGCAAAATCTGCGGTAAGGCAACGGTTGCGACATTGCCCACCCGTACAAGTTGCTAGCGTCTACAAGTACGATACAACAGATACGACCGGGGTTTCTGTTTGTCATAGTCGGGCAAGTATTAATTGTTTGCTTTAAAGTACCCACGCTAGAAATACCACTCTCTCAAAACAAGTGCTTGTGGATGTCTGTGAGCAGCTCTAGCTCGACGCTAGAGTGTTTAAGCAAAGCGTCCCAAGAGAGACCGGGTGCCGTATAGTAGTTGCCCGGGTCTATACCGTAGTTGGCTTGATACGCCTTGCGGCAGTTTTCAAACTCGTCCGCGAGTAATAACGTGTCTGTTTCTACATAGAGTTATAGTGGCCTAAGGTCTTACAATCGAAAGTGGTGAAAGCTCGTTGGGCTTTGGCATAGTCTTGCTCACTGACAGTTTCGTGTTTGAGGCTACTGTAAAACTTTGTTTGCGGTGGCAGCTGCGTTTCTTTAAACGTTTCAAACGAGCCCATGTATTCGTAAGGATAAACCCCCTTTTCTTACAGAAGCTCTGTTTGGTTGGCAAAATGGTCCCCAAGTAAAGAAAAAGCATTTTCTTGACGGGTTTTGACCGACTTGTCGAGCGAAGTCGCCATAAAGTGAAATGAGCCGATGAACCTGAGTTGCCCCGAGGAGAAACTAATGTACTTTTCGGAGTTTTAGCGATACAGGGCAGGTCGCCCAGGTTAAAAGTAGAGGCGCCTCTGAACTTATGATAACTCCGAATTCTTGTTACCTGGTGAGTATAAGAAAACCACCTTCCCTCCTGTAAAATAATTTAGGTTTCAATAGTGTAGAGGGGGCTTTAATCGCTTGTGTCTGTGTCCACTGTGACCTCTGCCTCTGTCCATTTCTCTTTGGCCTCTTTCCTGTTCTTGCGCATTGCTTCAAGTGACTGCCGTTTTCTACATATGTAGTCAAATTTAGACCCTCCTTTTGTGATGGAAACTGTCTTGATTACGGAAGCTATAGCTTGAAATTGAAAGTTGGCTGTAATTGTATTAATGCTCTGTGCATCTCTGTTTCATCATCTTCGGTTTTGAAGCCGGTTGTCCAGTTTGCGCTTGGTTGGCTGTGTCTCCTCCAATGATGGCCCTCCATCTCATCCGATCCCTGACATCCTCTGGTCTTGCCCCCAGCAGTTGCATGTCATGTCAGCGGACACGACTGTTCGGGACCTTCATCTGCAACTTTGTCCATCTTTTTTTACCCAGCATGAATCCTCCTTCCGCATACCATGTCAGTCTGCTGCTCTTCACAGCCTTCCTGGTCTCTAGCTCTTCAAGCCACCCCAACTCTCCGCACATCAACAGGATCATCCTCATTTTGTACCTCTCTAACGCCATCTCATGATCCTACTGTTTACGAAATAATTAGAAATGTTCACGAAATAATGTAAACAGTTTAGTATTATTGTTAGATGTACATGTACGTAATGTGGCAGTATGACAAAACTAGAACGGTTTCCTTACTAAATGTCGCAAAATGAGTGGTTTTGCAAGAAGTTTCTAGATGTCTCGAAGGGATTGTTCTAAAAATTGGTCATGGAAGCCACGCATGTAACTTGGAACGAAACGAAAGGAAACGCAATTAAGACTTTGTACAGTATCGTTCAATTTTCAGTGGAATATGTATGAAGGGAAAAATAACCGAACAATGAAATAAGCAGATCTGAGGGACAGTTGCTTGCCTGTAAAATCTTGACAAGCAGCTGACTTCTGGTGAAGTTCTAAAAGGTTTTGATGTACATGTGTATGTCATGCTTGCCTTTCCTTTAACTTCAAGTTCAAAGCAACGAGAAGAACCTGAACAAGCTGTGTTGTTCACAGATTAAAGCCCAACGAGCTCAAGGACAAGGGACATTAATTAATACAATTAAGACATTGTCATTATGTGTAAACTGTGAAAAAAGGAAAGAAAAGGTACTTACCACATTGGGGGTACTGCTAACAAGGGGAGAATATGGTTGTCAGAGTGGAGCTCGGAGCTGGAAGAGGTGATCAATGTACATGTACATGTACATACAGCAGGAGTGCATGGAAGGAAAATGCAAGGTGCAGTGGTTTAGAACAGAGCAAAGCCAGAGGGAAAGTCCCAAAGGGGTAATATGAAATTCCTAAGGCAACCTAGGTCAGTGTAAGGGGCAGTATTGCTATGGTAACAGTCGACCTTGGTCTCAAAGAGTAATAGCTAGGGTCATTTAGCGACTGTAGGGGACCAACTACACGTTCATTATTACCAAAATGATCTCATATTACCCTGTTGTTACTGGGTAATATTTGGGTTTCAACAGTAACATATGGAATTTGAAATTTTGGACAAATGATGCATCAAATGTCAATTCACAAATTGGTCTAAATTGGCCTTGAGCATGTTAAGTGATCTTATAAGTTATACCTGGTCCTATAACCTCAATGAATGACCAATTTCTAAAATAAGTTATAACGATTATGTTATCACGCAAGTAATATCATTTAAGTAATAACATGGTAATATCGGTAATATTTGGTCTTAGTTAAATACATGTAGTGGGCTTATATTACCGGTAATATCTGGTAAGATTGGTAATTGGTAACAACTTGCCCAGTGGGTAGGTTCCAACCCAATCCCTCTGATTAAGCTCGTCGATTTTCTGCACAGTTTTTTCCAAAAAAGCTAATTACATGGAGGTAAATGTGAATGTTTCTTACCTCTGTCGCAAGAAGCGCAGTGCATGTTCATACATGTACATGTACATCTCCACTGTGCAAAACCGCGCCGCGCCGGCTGTCGATTACATGTCGGGTTGAAACTTTTTTTTAACTCAAAAAGGCATAAGGTACCGATCAACCAATCAGAGAGATTTGTACACGAGGTAAAAGATGATATATTCAGCTATATTTAGACACTTGCAACTAGACAATGCGACCTCGTTTGACGAAGAAATGTCAGTATGGGCACCGAGAGTTCATCATTTTTGTGTGCAACGAAAGAATTCCTATTGGGTTGTCAACTTCCTTCCGAATGCAAAACTTAAAAAGACATGATGTATTTTAACCAGAAAATTGCTGAACGTTACTTAAAAAACTACACTGAATGGTGTGCAGTTTGGTCTTTGGTTAAAAAGATGCGATCTTCCATTCCAACGTACAGTTGACTGAAGTGTTGGACGGGCCTCTCATTTTGTAAACTTAACCATAATAAAGATTTTGTCTGAGTGGGTCTGTGAGCAAATGCGCGTAACTTTCGTTATGTCACATCTTGATAAATGAAATAAGTAGCAAATTGCCACCATCACTTTATGTCGGTTTTAAGAACTATGACATACGATACTTGTGTTGCACAGATATAGACTTGCTTGTCATACATGTGCGTATAAGCCAAAACTGTAGGCCTAAAGCATTTTCTTTTATGAGTGTGCCTCAAATGCTTTCTCCACTGTGTATTAGCTTGGAACCATAATGTGTGGTTTTGGGGCACTGCGTTTAACAATTTTCAGATATGTTTGCATAAAGATGTTCATATCCCACATGGCGGGTTCTTTTCAGTAGAAATTCAAACGTTTTGGCCTAAACATTCATGAATAAAGTACCTCTATTTATTGGTTCCTCCATTGTTACATTTAGGAGCAGAACGTTTGGAATAGAATTCATTCAGTAATCTTGTGTTGAAGTCCTTTTGTGTACAGTTCAGTTTGTCATGTATATTTTACCTCAAGAGAAAATTACTACATGCATCTTAACATACCAGTTGCAGTGTCCTGGATTTTGCCTGTCTCCTCACTCATGAAGGTTCATTTCAGGAAGCATATTTCACAAAGAGCAAGGGAAAACACTCTGCATCAGGATATTTGGAGGACAGGATTAGAAATGCTCATCGCAGAATGCCACCGCAACAAAGTCCACATCTGTCACCAGTGTATGTGCACACATTACTCGAAGTGACATGCACAGTGAAATTTCAGTCAAAATATACCAGTAACAAATGGCCGTGTTTAACCTAAAGCCTACAATCCTGGCCAAATCTCCCCCCACAGGCTCTCTCTCAATATGGGGTCTTAGTGCTCGGTCTGGGCTCCGGCTCCACGTGACAGTATTAACAGGGGAATGGGGACCATGGGAGAATATGTTTTTTTTGCTTTTGCTGCGGAAGCTCGCTGCGTGAACTTTTACTTTCAAGCTCTATAGGTCATGAACATTTTTCCGAAAAAGAAATGGTAGAACCAAACTGAAAGCAATCACCTATGGGTAAATTTCGATTTCTTTCGATTCAAATACAGTTTGTGCAGAATTGAATTTTTTATTCAATTCTTTAGATGACCCACAAACAAAATTACAGTGTCTGCAACTCTTCTTGCCAACTGGAAGGGGGAAAATATGCGACTGCCACACACTCAGAAGCCCTTGCTACCTTCATTGACAAACAGCAAATCTTCATTGAGTAAATATTTGTGTACTATATTACACTTGTTCAGGCTTTTTGCAAGATAAGGGAGTGTCTCAAAAATCTCAAAGTCCCTGTTTAATCTTCAGGCAACAGGTCATGCCTGAATTAACATGTTTGCATATACATGTACAGACCATTTCAGGTCACTTTTACAGAGTTTTTCGGAATGTCTTTAGCATTCCAGAGTTTGGGATACCCCTGTAAAAAGAGCGAGCACGCCATGCCTGCCGTGTATAGTTCAGAACTAAAACCATTTTCTACTCTTTATCCTCTATGTGCTTACAGGTTGCTACCAAATTTGGTTGAGTCTGGAGATAGACCTCAACCATCTGTTCTTCTTCTTCTTTGAGGCCTTAGTCAACCATCACAGACGTTTGTCATCTTTGAAGGAAGAGCTATTCTGCAAAATTCCTCTCTCAAAGCAGTCGACGTATACTTCAAAATGATACATGTCTTTGATATGGAATACCCCAAGCATGTAGTGCAGCCCCACTTGGGAATTTCTTCAAAAGGTGGTGTATGGAGTAAAGGCTGGGAGGGGAAAAGATACCACATCACCTGCAGTAAGGAGTCTCCGTTTGCACAATTGTAGAGCTAACGGAGAATCTATTTCTGAAGATTGAACATTAAGAGAGGCTACAACTCTGTTCTTGTTAACTTTAAAACCCATAGCGATTGCAGTGTGCCTTTTTGTACACATGGACTGGCGATGATGTCACTCATACACAATTATTCACACCATAGTACCGCGAGTAATAAGCCTGAACAGGGTTGTGTTTCCTAAGGCCAAAGGCCAATGGATATACAACACTCCTCTGGCCACTTTTATGCATGACAGAACATGGACATGCTTGAGTGCTTCAATCCATCTGTGTTTTATTGCATATTTTCATCGAAAACGTGAAATAAGAATGAGACTTTCAGATAAATATTTCAACTGTTTAATTCAAGTGTTAGCTACATAGTTAAAATTACTGTAATAAGGTTATAATTCAACTGTTTAATTTAGTGTAAGTCAAAGTTGTAATTATTCTTACATGTTTGAGTAACAATTAATTCTTAGGCTGTGTCATTTGTAGGAAAATGGTCTATGATCATCTTTCGATTTCACCTTTGCCTTCTGAAAAAGTAAATATTTTCAGTCTTTAGAAAAATACAACATATCTTATAGTCAATATTTGGTAATATTTGTCAGGTCAGTCCACTTGGTTGGGTTGTTGTGTTTTTCAGCTGTCCATTTTAATTTTAGACATAAAACTTTCATTGGTTAGGTCTTCAAGTGGCTAAAATCAATAAATGAGGCATTGATTCTGCTGTCTGATTTGGGTTAGGTGGAGGAAGTTACATCAAGGAGGCAATGGCCATGTTGGTTGACTCTGCTTGGTTCTTGGCGTATTTTGACTTGCTCTAAGATTACTCTGAAAACAACTCTAGTCGAACCATGATCAAAAGTCATCGATGACCACTCACACTCCAGTCTCCTTACTGCTGCATTTTAATTTACACAACTGTCAGCGATGCAGTTAAACTAAGCTGATCGTTCTTAGTTGACTTATTTTCAATGGTCCACAGTTGTCGAACTGTAGTTGATGATTTTTTACAGACCTTGTATTTTGGGTCAATAGTTCTGGTATTTATAACAAGTATTGTACAAAAATGTAAAATTAAGCAAGTGTATTTCAAATCAGACTTGATGTACAGAAATTAGAGTTGTCAAGGTCTTCCTTTTTATCTCTTAAAGTGAAACATCTCTAATCTGGGCAACTCTACTCATGTTCGAATTTTCCAGTGATTCTCCTGAATTTGTGAATTGATGTTGTCAGTTGCTACCGGTGACAACGCACAGTATTCCTGTCGGCAAACTATTATAACAACAAGCCCACAGCAGACTGCATTGCCCATAAATAATTATGAAGCAACTAAACATGTTAATTAACCCAAATCTTTTGCAGTAATCTCACATCCATTTTATTTCACATCACATTTCTTTTAAACTATTTGTTCAAACTAATACTAGTGAGTTGTGTGTACGACTGAAAAATAAAATTTAAACGGTTGCACCTCATGAACAGGTTTTTGAGTGAAGAATGAAGGATTTCATTTTGCGGTGTATTCCGATTCGTTTCCGCTTTTAATCTTGACCAGAGTAATGGGTCGAATTTTAGTGACCCTGGCCACGTTACGTGGTCAAAGGCTGTGACCACGACAGTACGCAATGTTGCAACGGAAGGGGGTATTATTTGACCACGGAATTTATGTTACATTTTAACCACATTACTAGTCAAATAATGACAATGGCTCGCGTTGTTTTCTGGGTGGACCACATCTCCTGAGTCAGTTTGACCACGGATGTCGTCAGTGCATAGTTGTCGACGATAACATGGTTTAAAAAGGGCCGCGACGCGGTTACTTTTTAACCACGCATTTTTTAAGAGTGATGGATGAGTTTGTTATATAGCGGGAGCTACTATTGAGGCATGCAGTGCAGTTGTCCCATCTAGAATTACGTTGATCAAGTCGTTAAGCGGACACAGTGGAGTCGTGGGCCGTGTGGTCGCATAGTGCGCAGACACCCGCTACTGAAAAGCCCACGCATCGTGCCGTACGGGCCGAATTAGCGTGGCACTCTGTTGGATGGATTACAGGCAATGATAAACGGGCTCAGCACTTTATTATGAATACACAACATAAGATCTGCATTTGAAAATAATACACAACAGAACGGCAGGCCAGTAGCCTGTATTTGAGTGTCACCAGAGCGTGAAGGGTTCACGGTATTAGAAGGTCAGGTCGGGGTAAGTTCAAAATTTACGATGAATAGTTGAAACATCTGGAACTCAGGGGCAAAAAGTATTAAGGTCTGCCGCTTTCCTGCAATGACAGACCGTGAGTTGTGACCGTCATTCATGGGTCACGAAAGTTGTAGTCGTTTTCAGGAAACCTGTAGAAAAAGTGGCTTTGTTGCCCTCACTCCCTAGCTTGAGCCATTCTGGTCAAATGATTGTGGCAGGTTTGGTGTACACTGTTTGCAGACTGCGGGCAGTAGTCAACATGTGGCCATTTTCTGGAGAAAAAAGACCACTTTTCCGACGATTTCAGCAAAACGCCCCTTTCAGCTGTGACTCTCTTGCAAGTTTCTTATAGACTGCTTCCAATTAATTGGGGCAAAGGTGTTGCTCGATTTATGTTTTATGGCTGTAAACGTCTATTATCTACAAACTTATCATCTTGGGAGAGATGCATGTACGGTAGCCATTGGCACACACAAGGGATGCATCCACTACGAACACAGGGCGAGGATTCCTCTGTTTTCTACGAACGGTGCAATCTACACTCAGAATTCGCATGTTGGCATGAACAGAAAAAGCGCTTTTTAGCTTGTTGTAGTTGAGCTCTGCAGACAAATGACACTGCGTTCGAATTGGACGCTTCCATATTTATATTAAACAGATTAAATCAGAGAAAACATGTTTTCCTTAGAGGTGCGCTTAATGACTGATGTTTCTGAAACTGGGGCAGGGATGTGTAACACAGTACCTACATGTACATGTACATGTAGGCCTAGTGCTCTCTGTTTGATAGAACCACACCTTCCATGGGTTCGGGCACCCGTTATTCTGTTTAGGGATTTGAACGTAAGTTGAGGGGGTCGTGGGGTCAAGTGGGTTGTTGGTCAAGGGGCTCATGGGGATCAAGGGGGTTTTAGAACAAACCCAAGTATTCAACTCATACACTCACGACCCAGAGCCTGAGATAGTGATTGTAGAAAATCGAACTCAAGCCCATACATAGGTGTACGTGGTTGTCGATTATCCATTGTCAACGAAAATCCCAGGTCACACTCATGGAGAACCGGGACGTGAACAGAAATTGAACCTGCCCTTACCTTGTCGTACTTGTTGTCTGCAAACCATTCTCCGTATATTTCGGATAACTTGCCCAGCTTCTCCTCAGAGGTGACCGACGCATTTTCGTGAAATAATCTCCTTCTTTCGGCCATTGCGTCTTCAGTTTGCTGTAACTCGCTGCCCATCTTGTACTATCCCTTGCGTGTTGCGTTTTTATTTAATATATCTGCCAGTGCGTTGTTTCAACAGAGCCTGTACAAAACTTGATAACCAGTCGTTCGTTTCTTTGTTTCTTTGTTGTTCGTTTGTTTCCTCCGTGAGATTGCGGGCCGCAAAACTTCCATACGGCGTCGTACAAGAAGTAAATTTATTGGCTGGGTTCAACACGTATATCACTGACCTGACAAAACGGATTCTAGCTGCATTTAGCAGCTATGACCTACATTTAAATTTTGTTTCCTGGAAAGAACCAAGTGTGTAGGGGTGTTTGCGGGACGGGGGCCTTGTCTTCAAAGGGCAATTTTCGTTCAAGTTTTGAAAATAGTGAAAGGCGACTAGGAGGATTCTTTCAGTTCCTTGCTTTGCAAAAGGGTGTCAAATCCCCATGTTTATCCTTACCTGTAAAAATGTATTGCATAATCAATTCCAAAATAGGTTGGCCCATACAAAGAAGACATTACCACCCCCCTCCATTGATTATGGTTCCACCTTTAAAACCAATGGTCGCCTTCCAGCTAGCAAAACAATTTTGGCTGGGTATTGGCCGGGCAATATAATGAGTCCCATTCCGCACATATGGGTCCCAGATGGGCTCGCACTGAACAAATCTGGGCAAAAGTATTGCGATAGGGACCGACTTCGGCCCAGAGTAAATTAACCAAGAGTTTGAAGCAGGCATTTCTTATTTTGTTACAGGCGACAAGTTTTCCCCTGAGTAGTGCAACAGGGGAGAATAACCTTCCTTCTGTATGTTCAAACGTTGGATAAGAACAGTGCCTGCAAATAGCGTCACATGTTCATCTGATTTACAAAGGTTTTATATGATGTATTCTGGCACATTCTCCAGTTAATAGTGATTTTGTTTTTATTTGAAAGGATAATTGGTTTGGTGAAATACCGCCGGCCAAAAATGTAACAAGTTTACATTTATGATAATCATGTATTTACGAGTTGATGGTATTCACATTTAGGCCTTTGGGCTGCCCCTATTTGAATTGAGCTGTGGTGCTCAGTGAGCTTTTGGTGCTCAGAGCTGATGGTGCTCGTGGGCTTTTGGTGCCCACACTGTGTATGGGCTTTGTTGTAAAAATAAAGTTAATTGTGATACACAGATGTACAATCCTCAACCATGAATACCCTGAAAAAATATGAAAAATCTGCACTG
>NW_019091526.1:1122814-1148405 GCF_001949145.1 Acanthaster planci
GAACCTGCCACAATTACATATTCGTCCCTGTCCTGCTCTAGGCAAAGACACCACTAGTACTGAAGCACTAGGGTAACATCAGTGAGCCTATTGAGCTGTATGTACTGCTGGACAGGGAGTGACTTGGAGCGGAGTCGCATGCATTGTGTTCCCCACTCCTGATTTACTCAAGCCGGGGAAGGAGAGACTGTGCATTCGAGCCCTGCAAACCATCTTCACGTAGCCAACGATCCTCAGAATTCATTCAAGCCCCCTTGAACTGCAAGTCTTTTAACTGCAGGCTCCCCAGCTTAGTGCCAAGTGAAGCCAGGACAAGTCATCCCCAACTTCAACACAACTTCGAGCTAGGCCCTTTATTTATTTTTATTGTTAATTAATAATTATCTTCTGTGAACAGAATCCCTGGGTTTTTCTTGTTATTTTCAAACATATCTATCCTTCAGATTTCGGATATTTGTATTTTCGTACAGCGTGTGAAAACTTTTCGCTAGCTTAGCCGGAAACGCACTAATCTCCACTGGTTGGCTGACAATAAAATGGCGTAAACTAGTAAACAAATAAATAATGTAAGCAGGTGCCATAATTTTCATATTATGCCCGCTACATATTTCTCGTCTGCTTATAATGGTTTGTGATGAATTGCGTGTGGGTTCGAATCCTGGGTCGAAATTGTGGACAGGGAGGTTTTTTTAGAAAAATATAGCCCCATTGTTGCAGGAGCCTAATTACACGTGTAAAGTTTTTATGGTTGGTTTATTGATGTCATGCATTGTGCATGGTTGTGAACCGTGGTTTGGCTTCATGTGTGTGATTGCTGTGTATGACCGCTCCTTTTGTGTGCGCTACTGCAAAGAGCAATTCAGGTACTGATTCCTCAATGTAAAGGTGCGCCCTCATCGAGTTCGCTACAACGGATCGGCGACGCCAACGGTAACGGTGGGTAGAACGATACAGTGTGGGAGAGAGGTGGACAGGGTTGTCGGAAGGCCATCGTCTAGGAAAGTGGTAAAAGACTTGATAGCCAGAGTGTCGGCAGACGCCCCAGGTTATTGTTAGTTTGAGTTAGATAATTAGCACCAATAATCCGTCAGTATCTTGGGTGCAATCATCTGAGTGCGGATAAAGGTAACTTGTTGCGGGTTGCGGATTATTGGCAGCACGGGATGTGCAGAATATTTAATTATTCTTTTGCAATTTTCTTTTGTGATGGGCCGTCATATAGCAGATGAGAGGTCACAGAGTTCTTTTGATCCTTTTACATGGAACCAATTGGCTTTGATCTTCATTACATTTATATGTCGGAATAGAGTGATTCCATCACCATTGTAAATCTCTCTCCACGACCTTTTTGATGATACTAGTTATGCCTCAATCTTTCCTCTTTAAAAGGTGTCACATTCCTATTATATCTGCTCAATTTGTAAATGTACTGTTACATTTTTACGAACAACTGTGTGAGATGATTTGCAAAGGTGAAATCTTATTCTGGACAATAAAACGATCAGCTAGTTAGTCATTAAAAGGCAATTTGCCTGTGTAACTCTTTTAAACCACATGTGTGCCCATGTAAATCCCAATTTTTACCCGGTTTTGCCCTGATTAACCACTTGGGCCACACTAAAATACTCGGGTGCGTTTCTCATGTGGGCCAGATGGGCAAAATTGGGCCCCACTTGAATCCCAGTTTTGCCCAATTACCCGAGTGGGTCCCATTTTGTTTTTATTGCTACGTGGGAGCTAAGAAGCCCTTTGAAATAAATAAACGTAACTATGGGTGGTTTTTAAAGGGCGTTTAAACACTAACACTGTTTTTCCAGGGTATGATCTATGTCCTCGTATACAACAGCAGACTGCTGCTGAAGATTGGGGCTGCCACACGACCAAGTCTCTCCTGTTACTTTATTGTCAGTGCATACAGGTAGGGCATGCATTGGACTCAAAGAGTGTGTAAAGACACTGATAACACATTACACCAATGTGTTTTCCCTCAAAGACAAAATCATGGGAAGCCAATAGAAAGATTGCAGTCTGTGTTCAGTGTCTGGTTTGGCTATTGGTACGCCAGATAAAAACCTCTCATATGTTGGACAAGGCAATGAGCTTCCGGTATTAGAGCGTAAATTCATGAAATACTAGAGAGCACAATCGCACAAAGGTACTATCACGAAGTAAGGTTAATTTGATGAAGAGAAATATATATATATTTTTTTACGCAAAGTAGCCAAACATGGTCTAAGTTAAATGAGTGGCGCATTTAAAAAATAAATTGATTGTGAGTATACTTTTAACGTTATTTATACCGCTTGTTCTCCTTTCATGCTGTTTGAAATTTCAAAATAAGACAGTTTTTCGGTTCCCTCCACATCACCCAGGGTTTCCTGAATACCATCTGAAGTGAAAGTATGAACCAATGAGCCGTTTTGAGGTAAAGAGATTGTCCCGCCCCGAGGATTTACGCCACTGGTGCATAAACATTTGGCCCAGAGACGGAAAGGAGTTGACTTCGGTGAAATGACTACAGTTCGAACTAGTGTCAGTGACTTTTATATAACTCTTCATGTAGTCTCTTTGACTGATTATCAACGAGACTGTAAAAAACTATGCACTAACAACAGACTGTGGCTCACCCAGCACAGAACTGTAATCAAGGTCCACCCACAATGGCTAGTATATTGTATTAACTCCAAGAGACGGTAGGAATTTAACACAAAGCAAGTCTCACCCAGAGTGGAAAATGGGTAGACACAACCACGTTGCATTAACCCTAACAGTCTCAAATCCTCCGACTGCATTGTGATTTTACACACACTCTAGAGGGATCTAACTTGTTACAGCAGACAATACACCTTTTCACTAATAAATTCATGATTAAGCTCAATTGCACACAATTGACCTTTCCGAAAAGGGCCATTGAAAAGGTTACCGGGGTGAGATTTTGTGATCATTTAATTCTCTCCGGTTTTCTGGCTTTGTTCAGTGTTTTCTTCAGAAAATCGCTAAAATAGTTTTTGCTAAAGGTTTTAATTTTTTTTCTTTTTTTGCTCTCTTCAAAAACCATACTTTTTCCTGTTAGCGCGAGATCCAGCAGGAAAAAAATCCCGTTTAGATTAGAAACTAACAGCGAAAACGATTTAATGGGATTTTCTGAAGATAAAAATGAACACAGCTAGCCAGAAAACCTGGTAATAAATTATGAAAATCACACGCGTGCATAAATATGAATTTATTAGTGAAACAGTCTATATAGCTGCACTCTCTACTGTATACTGTACATAAAATACGGCTATTTTGTTTCTAAAATTTGAAACTTCTGCGTCTATACAGCTCTATACCAGTGGATCACAGGGCGCTGACATGTCTCCATTACTTCAAAAGTCCAAATGGTTTGTATGTATAAGCCGTCTCCGTCAGAAATATGCTAGTTCAAATTATCAAATACTTTTGATTTGACTGCAAGGAAATTTTACGTCACTAACTAGCAAGTTTGGCAAACAGCCGATTTGAGAACTACACTTCATTGTTTCCACAAATTAAGATTATCATCTTGGAAGTATTGATAGGTACGTTTCTTAATAAAGGTTAAAACTGATGTCATGACCTAAAAGTAAAATTAATTATATGAAAATATTTTCAGAGAAAAACACAAAGGAAAATAACAAAATAATATAATGTAAAAGTAACGTTTGCTCTCCTTTTTCAAATAAAAAACAACACCTGAGGAAGGATGATGATACCTCAACCTGCCTCATCTTGTTCAAATTTGAGGAATACTTTACGTCGAAACTTTGTATTTTAAGTGTAGTCGCATGAATCTTCCTATAGACAAACTTTTACTGCAACTTTGTATAATTCTTCAATTTATGGAGACTCTACACTCCCATTTGTTTGATGTACTGAAAAACAAATGAAAACTATCCAAGCTTTACTGGACAACTGAGGGCGGTGTTGCTGATATGTCATCCAGGCCTGGGAAGACACAGTTTATTACGTAGCCGTTTCTGTACGAAGCCAGGATTTTGTTACTAAAAACCTTTCAGAGAATGTACATAAACAGCAGTGAATCAGCACAGAAAATTTAGTCCAGCAACAATGCAGCACGTTTTGTGTTACAAACCTGAGTAACATAAAGGCTTCCTTCCTGGGATATCACGGTTTTGCTGATGAATATGGAAATACTTATTAGTACGAAAACCAACAAGGCCATAAATTTCGCTTTGAAATATTGAAACAAAAGATAAAAATAAGGCTAACGGGGATGCTGATGTGCAGCTGGAAGGTGTGTGTTTAAAGTTCTTTGTACCGTTTGTTCTCCATTCATTCTCTTCGAAATTTCAAAATAATACAATACATATCTTTTATGGTGCAGTTAATATCACCTGAAGTAGAAGGATGGTCCATTGAGCCATTCCGAGGTGGATAAATTGTCCCGTCACCCCCAAGATTTACGCCACTGATGCATAAACCCGTATATGTTTCCGAGAACTATGCCTGTGCTTCTTAATTCCCTGACTGTTTTTGTTCCCAAAGTAATTCTGGACGTATGTTCCGTGGAAAATGCATCGTTTTACAACTTTCTAGAGTGAACCGTGGCGCTTTATTTTACCCTTAACATTGAGACTCGGACCTTGAAGTATGTAGACTGTGAATACAATTTTCCATAAAAAAGTACTCTATTTTGTATCATTTTCAAGTTGAAACCAAGACGGGGTGGTCATCCTTGGAGAGAAATTACCCAAAATTTATTGGATGACACTAAACAGGAACAGAAAATAAAATACTTTGAAATACTTCGAATTTGATTAGTGCCGCAAAACTCCAGATGCATTCTACCTGTTTTAAAGTGAGGGGGTAGTTAGGCTTGAGCACATTATGAAAGGGAGAAATCATGACTACACAGGCAGATTGGGCACGCTTTTCACTGATGTCATCCACATCACCACAAATTATCTGCATATTTTGCAGTTGCATTTAGATTTGCATGCCACACTACACAGTTGAGACCACGCTGGTGTAGTGGGGACTGCACGTAGATCACAGCTGTTTCAGTATTTGTGGCGGCACCATCACAACACCCGCGAGTGTCCTTGTTTTAATACAGTGATCTAGCACGCACCTATTATTTATAAAACGCAATGGGTGAAATTTATCACTTTGCTAATGCCGTGGCTTTAGGAGAATTACCGGTAGTCATGGCTAAGCACGAAGAAGGGTTGATGTCAAGGGTGTTAACTCTCGAAGAACCCGAGACTTTCTGCCCAATTCAAGATGCACAGATACTCAATCTTTCGGATCCGAGTGTTGCTATTCGCCACGAATATGACTCGGTTCAGACAGCTTTGGTCACCATCGTCTACCCGTGCATCTGCCTTTTCGGTATTCTGACCAACTCGATATTCTTGTTGACGGTTGTTCGGGTGCCGTACATGAAGACTATAACCAACATCTATTTGAGCAATTTGGCGGTGTCGGATATCATGTTTCTGTCTACAGGTAAGACATTGATTAATTAATACAAGGGACACATTAGAGTACGTTTACAAGGATATATCCTCACTGCTTTCTCTTATTTGTAATCGAAACAATGATACTTAACGTACTGAAACTTTATTGTCCTGGGCGATTTGTCTCATTCGAATGAATTCCAGTTTAAAATGAATTTGAAATTTCATTTATTTCTACTGTCTGAAATTATTTCGTTGATGATTTAGTTATGAGGGCAAAACTGGGGTAAGTATCGAAATCAATAACTTTAACACACTTTATTAATGGACTAGACTGCATGAATAACTGTACCTGACGATTCTATATACAGTATGTATCATTACTTTACATCACAAAAGTAAGATCGTGTTTCTTGATGCAGAGTGAACAGTTTCGTAGGCAAATTCGTCTGCACGCTTACAGATATACTCAATGTACACCAACTAGCCTTTTTCTTACGTTAAACTATTTCTGCGACGTCACGCCTTTGTTCAAAGTGTAGATTATTTTTACAAATCTACAGCAAATAGTAGATTCGTAACGAACGACGAGGAAGTTACCCTCGTGCCCCCCCTTTTAGTCAAAATAGTTGTGACAGGAGGTTTGGGTAAAAACATAACAGTGGTTTCGGTTCGTAACACTGATTCTACTGGGCCTTGTAACATGCACAGTGGGGGAAAAGGGATACCGTGAACGCCCACATTCGACCTAATTGCGTATGTTTGCCTTTCTCCATAGAAAATGACGTATAGTTTGTTATCTCGTGTTTTCAAGATCACTGCTTTATAAAGCAAAAATTTCATCAGGGATTTGAATATTCTCCTCACCTTTCAATGAGGAATGAATTTCATGTGTGTGGCTGTTTCTCTGTTTCTATGTTTTGCCCAATATCGTTTTTAAAACGTTGGATTATAGCTTAATTGAATTGACGCAAACTTGGTACATTTTCTTGTTATTCTAAGATCATGTCGGTCCTCTATAATCTTGCTTGAAGAGTTTATAGCCTGTAATTATTTTTGTGTTGTAAATGTTTGTAATTTTTAAGCAATTTTAAGTGGACATGTGCGCTTCATATAAATACTTTAATGTTATTATTCCACTCCAAAATCTGTATCGTAAGTTGAATCCAAAGTTGCTCATTTTCCAAACAAAATAGCAACCTGTGGTGAGGGGGCATTTCCTTATTATTCCTACATAAGAGGATCTGAACCTCATTTTGAGTGGTTTGTATAGTGGTTCGAAAAGTGCTAATCATACTTTCATGAAGTTGATATAGTATTCCTCAATATCAAAGATTCCTATGACGGTTTTAAATCCGATAGGTTTGGCTGCAATGACACACGTGTAATAATGACTCCAAGGCGCAAGAGGAAGAGAATAGAGTAGGCCTATCCAGCACTGACGGTGTTGACTGCACAAATACTGTCGATGTTTCACGCAGCCCAACCCGTGCACGGTAATAATAAAACAAAGGTGTGCACTTGGGTGAAGGGTTAACGGCTTCGCCTCGGCCATTCTTAGCACGAATCCACAGTTCCAGTCCATTATCCTTGACGTAAACCAACCATTAGAAAATGAATATAGAAGAAGCACCTTTATTCCCGAACGACAGAATGTCAAATTAAACAAAACACGACTGGATCGAGGCTAGCACTATTGTTTCGGCGTATGGCGTTGCCATATTGAAACACACACTTTACCGGCTCAACGGACGTAATAAAATGCACGTCAAACAAACTGCAACACAGTGGAATTGTTTTGTAATTCCTGTGACATTTCGGATTTGAAAGAATG
The DNA here is from genome assembly GCF_001949145.1 of Acanthaster planci. The sequence continues at coordinate 1,130,090 of NW_019091526.1, forward strand.
GTTGGGAACGTGACAGTGTACACACGCAAACAACATGATAGACGAATTTTGCGAGACAATTTTTTTTTAAGAGCAAAAGTAAGAACAAGTCAATTCGAATTGTCGCGACATTATATGGGTTCATTTCTTACAATTAAGTTTATTGGTGGGTGTTTAATTTCATGTCCTCTTGGCGTGTCATCTCTCTTGTATCTTTCTCCTGAGATATTTCTACTAAAAGAAATCCTCCTCTTTTCCATCAATGAATATAGTTTTTGTTAGATTGGAGTATTCAGCTTTTCTTAAGCTTAATTGAGGCCTACGTTGTTGATTTTAGGCGGCATTCCTGGTTGGTTTGCTATGAGTTCAGCCTTCAAGTAAATTTAAATGACACCTCTCAAAGTTTTTAGCCCAACAGCGATGAGTCCTTCGATATCAGTACAACTTTACTCACACCTTGGATGCTCAGAGTCAGCATTTTGCATGCCAAAATAACAAATTGGTATTCTTGAACACGTTTGAATTCAAAATAGCATTAACGAAATTTGTTGACTCTTTTTGCGAAATGAAGTTTTTTTTACGCTGAAACAGTTAAAATAGATTGACTGGGAATTATCTTAAACTTGTTGCAACTTTTTCCTCATTCATGCACCTTCCGAATAATCGGAATATCGAATGGAATAGGGAGAGATAAAGATCAATAGGGAGAGCCAAAATTAACTATACATGGTGTCCTCAGATGAGTGAACAAACTAGACCGGTGTTAAGGGTACTGAAATCGGCACTGTGACAAGTTTGCATATGTGATTAACAAGGCTAGACCATGCAAGTGTGCAGACTACCAATTTTTTGCTTTGAGAACTGTGAAAAGTTGCATATTGATAACAAAAGTTTGCAAGTGGGGTGAAGGCGATTTCGTTTTATGGCGTTACCTGCAGAACCAAATTTCCAATACACCCTCAGCTAATGTTCAGGAATTAACGTGCAAGAATAGTGGAAGAAGTCAATTATCTCCGTCAAGACACTGAAATGATCAGACGAGCAGTATGGGACATGTTATGAAGATGTCAGATGTGCATTGACAGGAATGGTGACCATGTTGAGGACTTAGCACATTAAACTAATGAGGTAAGTAGCGAAAACAAAGCAGATAAGGTTGATTTAGGTACATTCCTTGTTTTAAAGAATGTGTTCTTAAAGCAAAAGCATTTGGTATTTTGCACACTTGCATGGTCTAGCCTTGTACATCACATATGCAAACTTGTCACAGTGCCGACTTCAGCACCCTTAACGCCGGTCTAGTTTGTTCACTCATCTGTGTCAATAACATCACAAGCTGTATACCATTGCAAAGAGGGCATTCTGCCCTTTCTAGAGATATATTTCTCTTTCCCATATATAAAGTAGTTTTGCTATTACAGTAATTTTTATGTCGGTATGCCTTTTTATGTGGACACCCTGTATATGCATTATTGTATCCATTGCTAAATTTCTGCCTATTTTTCATTTTTTGGGACCTGTATGCCGTCCAGCATGATTGACTCGCATTTTACAGTAATCGTTCATAAAGGAATTACAATACTTTTCTCAGATGAAGTTGCCTAATGTGTTGTTTACAAAGGGTTTACAAACGGTGTTTGTTCCCGAAGTTCGATTCTCTGGGTTTGTTATATTGGACACCATTCATGGGCATCGCAGGGCCGGGACGTGCGGGCAAGGGGAGTCTCTCCGTCCCAGGAAAACATAAAGAAGGATAAAAAGGGAAATCGAAAGTGACCTCATCCAACTGTTAAATGCTTTCATTTCAGTTCTTAGCTGATGGGCGCTAATGAATATGAATAGCAAAGATTTAAAACAAATCTTCAAGTGTTTTTTTTTCCATTTTTCTGTCTTCATTTTGCTAATTTTTTGTCCCGTCAGGTTTTACACCTGTTATCAGTAACCATGTAACCCGGTACTATGTCCTTTATAGACAAGTTTCCATATGGTTGTAACGAACACCGACAGCATGCAAGACATCAAAGTGGCAATGCCACCTCTTAACGTCAACTCAAGTTTGGTGCATTATGTGCATGATCAGCAATTTTATTGACGATTGCGGTGTCATTGTGCCATTAATGAGGAGAAAATGGGCGAAATAAGTGGTACTAAGCAAGAGAGCCATCGTTGTACGCCAGTCATGCCGACGTGGGTGATTGTATATGCCTACCCTGGCGACTCAGTGCAGACAGTCGGCAACCTTCGAATTTTCGGACTGTCGCCGTCCCTGTTTGCGGCAGTTGCGATGACGTTGTTGCAAAATGATTGCGTATAATTATAGTTGGAAACGTATTTTTGTCCTGGACAAGCATGGATCCGCGGATCTGCCCTTACATCCTCCCTCCCTCCCTAAAGGAGGACTTCGTGTCCTGCAGCAGCAACCGAGCAGCCGTATTTACGGGTGGTCTGATTGCCACAGTCTGTTGAGGGCCCGAGAAACGGAGGGCCAAATAGCCAACCCCACTCCCCTGTTCCTGGTAGAAACAAAATCAACTTTGGGTTGGCTCTTTCAATGGTCAGATCAACTTTGAACTGGACTGGGTCATGGCCAATGGATTTTGATTGCTATCCCTGGAAAAAGGTTTTCTCAGACAAAAAGCTTTTCCCGTTTGGATGTCGACCTTGTAGCTTTGTCAAAGACCTGTTGGCTTGGCTTCAGGTAGCATTCAGGAGAAACTTACTGGTTAGTGGTGGGGAAAGGACATTCGGCAGCATGATGTAAAGAACTGTCTGCCGTAAAGAACTGTCTCGTAAAGCATGCGGGAACTCTTATTGGTTTCTCCCCTTAAATGGTGGAGCTAAGGCTTTCGACGCGGAGGGGCATTTGTTGCTCCTCTTATGCACGCAAGATGGACGCAGATGTGGAAGAGAAAGAAACTTCCTACAGGCTCCCAGAGGAGGAGGTTAGAAAAGGTCAGGTACATGACTCACCTTTGGTCTTGGGTAACCTCCATGCTAGAGTGGGTTGCAATTGGAACAGCTGGCCAACTAGTCTTAACAGGTTGACCACCCGTCCTGGGAAGGAGGACGTTGGAAAGATGGGCAGCGATGGACAGTAAGTACTCGAGCCATTTGTCCCAAGCAGCTGTGCCAAACACATAGTTTGCTGCAGGAATTTCCCACAGACCACCTGGCTGAATCCCCAAGTCAGGTCAGGGCCTGGTTCCGTGTTGGAGACGTCCACTCGAGGTACTAAACACAAGAGCGTACGTATACGATACTGTAGGCCCACAATTGGAATTGTTACTTTCATGCGGTGTCAGTGTTATGGCAAAATGCAAAAGACTGATCTCCACAATGTTTAAGTTCATGCACGTCATACCCTGTCAAATGGACTTAACTTTTGTTTTCTTTTGGGGGGAGGGGTTCATGAATGTCTTAAAGCACCCTTCAGTTTCTCTCTAAATTAAAGGTTATCGTCAGAAATCTACCAGTGAAATGTAAAGGACAGTCTTTCCTGACATGCTTGAGAATTGGAGTTAGTCTTGCCAAATGTTCTGCACACTGCGGCATCACAAAGCAGCATAACCCTCTCATGTTTCAGTTCTTGTGAAAGAAAATCCCTTTTTCTAAAAATTCAGAAAATCCCGCTGAGAATATGCGCATAAGCGACAAAAACTAGACAAGCACTTGTTGTGAACGCTAACACTCGGCCTTCAGTGAATTTTCAGGAGACAAGGACACCATCTGCAAGAGTTTGTTCTTAATACTTGATCATTGCCGTAATTGGGCAGTAATCGAATGTGGTGCACGGAAATTAATATTGCATATTTTTCGTGGCAGTCTTTCATAGGTTAGCGTTTTGTTCTCAAACTTTCAGAACGGTAAAAAAGCCGCCACCTGTACATGTACTTTTGGTAGCTTAAACGACAAACGCTGACCTCTCTTAATAACACCCATGTGTATGGGTCTTAATAACAAAACTACCCCTTACCCTCCTAGGAAAAGAATTATGCTTCCAGCTGCGAACCCCTGATTTACTTTCAAACCATCAGTTAACTCCAAGCCCTCCTCAGCCTGACCTCGACGCTGCACACGTCCCGTCCGTAAGTGAGCTTCTGGGTGATCTAACAACAAGTTGACTGAGAGTGATTAAATTTCTCCTGAATTACTGACGCTCTTTGATATTTTTTGAAAATCCTGTGTTCAAGAGGTTCAAAGGCTTATGACTGGTAATAAGAAGTGCGGAGAAGTACGTTGGATTCTTACGGACAGACAATTCATCTGTGAGAGCAATGAAGATAAATTAGAGGGCAACAATTATCGAGGGATTTCTGTGTTTCACATGTTCCGAAAGGTAGTGGGTGGGATTGTTCTAAAGAGGCGGCAAGTGTTTGGATAATGGGTTTATCCTGAGAGCCAGTTGGCCTTCAATCCAACTGCTCCACAGTGGACATGGTATTCACCTCCGTCAAAAGCCAGAGAGATGCAGATGAGAAATTGCCTTTGCATGTGGCTCTTGTAGACCTTAACACAAAGGTCTTTGACTCCGTCTATATAGTGCTTCTACAGAGGGGTCAGTGCTTCTTACGTGACGGCATATGGACCTTCGCCTCTTTTTATGGCAATGTTGCAAAGAATTTTCTCCACTACTAAGAGATGGAAGGGGCTGCATGATGGCTCCCAGTCTAATTGCTATCTACTTTTCGCCATCCTGCGCCCCGCCTTTGAGACAAAAGCACTCCGTGTTCTGTGCCAGTGCAAAGATGCTTGCACCACAGTATCCAAACTTCTCTTTGTCGATAATGCTATCCTCGTGCTTGCCCTTGTTGCTTCGTTAATGGCACCGCAAAACCTGATTGACCTATTTGCTATCTCATGCTCTATTGTTGGTCTCATGATCAGGAAATAGAAAAAAGGTTACCAGTACTATGTGTCAAGAACTGGTACACCAGGGCGCGTCTCTGGATCGAGTTTGTTTTAAAGTTCAATGACACACAGCTGACAGTTGTAGATCAGCTATGCTATGTGGACATGGAGCTAGATCTCTACAGACGCAGACGACATGCTACTAGCTTCTTTTGGGCGCTGCGGAAGCAAGTGTGGGAAAACCAGAAGCTGATGATAGAGATGACAGTTTCGGTCTTGAAGGCGTGCATTGCCTCAGTTTTGTCCTACAGAGAGACTTGGCCGGTCTTCCCAAAGCATATTAGGCTAAACACGTTTCACCTGTAGAATCTGATGCGCATCTTGTGGATTAGCTGGAAGTACACCGTATCAAGCGCTAAGATGCTTCAATTTTTGTGGGTGTGACTGCATGCACCCAGTCTTCTTCAATCAGACGGATTAGAAGGTTTGGTCTCCTGAATTCCTGATAGCCGGTTATTAGGAAGTCGATACCAAAGGTGGTACATTTCAGCGAGGCAGCATCAGTCTTCCGTCCAAAGGGCTGGCCAACTCTGCAGTTTCTGGACAGGGTGCGAAGCGATCTGCGATGCTGGGAGATCCCGGTTGCATGGTTGGATCAAACTTGTGTAAGGAGGGTGGAGCAGCAAAGACTAGGCTAAGATTTTGCCGCGGAGACGGAAATCGGAGGGAGCCCATCGGGAAGCCACCAAACGTGCAAAACACGTGATCCAGCTGGATCAAACGCGGATAACCAACGTGGCTACTGTTTCAGTTCCTAGTTTATAACGTAATTTGGTTTGCAATTGTAAAATAGGGTAGTTTGATTTTAAAATGTTGCAAGAATATCTGTAATAGGAAATGCATCACCCTAAAAGATGCAGTGTGTATTACGACAGTGGGAAGTGACTATATTACAAAGCACCATTTTCATTTGCACAAAAATGAAAAATACAAAATTAACCTGTTTCATTAATTCATGTATTATGTACATACCTCTGTCTTGGATACTGTCCGTTTATTGGCCCAGAACGACCACGACAGGGCGACATATCCGCATATCTTACTCACCGTGAGACATTTCATTCTACCGATGGTGTGTGTACGCCCACGCGTATACGTACGCGAAACTGAAGAGCTTCGGGATGTTCAAGAACGAACATTTGCAGTCCTTCAGTCAGGTTTGCGTGGTACCCACGATACCTATTTTGCAAAGGCTGCCAAGGAATTCGATCGATGATAGCGCCCGTATAACAGACTCGTTCCTGTCCCCGCAGCGTATAAGGTAATGCGGAGACTGCTAACTAAACTATGGGTGCGTTCGATGAGCTTCCCTGAATACACCGGTGTTACAGGCAAGGCTAATCGAACGCTGCAGTGTATTTGCCTAGGTATTCGGGGAAAAGGGTCAAGTCCCCGCCACGTCCCATCATGTCCATGCACGAACAGTCTATCCGTGACGTCATTACACTCGGGCAGCCTGCAGAGACCCGCTCGCCTGACGGAGTAGTGGTGGCTGACACCAGGGCTGGCACAGAGATCACATGATGGCTAAACGAACTCTCTCGTGTAAATTTGACTTACATGTGTATGCTAATCGAACGCACCCTATATAAATGTACTCACTGGTATCCCCACTAGTTTCACGGAATAGAGTTTACGCAATTAGCGAAAGTGAGGGGACAGTGCATTTGCAAACGATATCGTTTACGTATGTTACGTTAATTGTACAGTTTCACAGTAGGCCCATCGTCTTCTGCAATACAGAACCTTTTTCTTTTGATAAATTCCCGAGGACAGAGGTATGACAAAACAATTGTTGACCGCTGTGGTATGGGATATGACTAGTTGAACGACCGAGGGACGCGTAGCGTGGTGTACATGTTCAATTGAAATACTTTTGGGGATTATTATACAGCTGTGTGCTTTTCGTGTACGATCTGAGCACTTTGTTTTTTTTAAATGTAAACCCCCCTTCATGAATATGGTCAAGGTACCACCTTTTGAAAGAAAATGTGAAAATCTGTGCGCTTTTAGAATAACATGCAGTGGCGGAAATCTGTTTAGGAAATCGGGGGTGAGGGTGAGGGATGGGGAATTGTGGAGGGATGAATTGCTCGGTCATCGGACACCACATGATACTATTATAGGAGGCAATGTTTATGATACAGATAGTAGACTAATCTGATTAGATGTCATAACTGCGGTGGTATCTCACTCACACGCACATTCTTCAGCTTGACGCGCACGTGCATTTGGCGAATCACGACACCACTACTGGTCGAAGAGGCATGTATATGTAACGCGCGCGTACCACCTGTCCACGAGCGTTGTGCCGCCGCAGTAATGGCTTCTAATACTGGTGGTCAAATTAAACTATATCGGAAATGTATTACATTCCTGTCGAGCCTTACATAAGAGCGGATTAGTTATTACTTTTTATTTTCCTCTTACTTAATGCTGTTGAATGCGTTTAGGTTGTTAGCATGTTCGAAAAATTCTTCTAAAACCGCCTTATGTTTTCCTCACTACTAAAACGTGAGGGGATAATTCAAAATCTATTCCTCTGCTCAAAAAGTAAAAGTATGTACTCCCACAACAAGAATGTATGCCTATGAAAAAAACCCACCTTTTCCAGCAGGAAAATGAATTGACTGTTAACAAAAAGCTCCCAGTACCAACGTTAGTGATACAAAGTTTGTGCGCAGTCAAGTTTGAAGTGCACCTTCGAGCTGACACCAGGAAGCCGAAGCGAATGAGAAGGCTTTTCTTTTACCTTCAAAGGGCCCGTTCTATCGGATCATCCAATGGCCTCGCCAACGTCTCGGTTGTCCCATTCCCAATATTTGTAAACTTGGAATTTATGCTTCAGTTGAATAGGCCTATCCATTCATGCAACGTCTGGTGTAGTGGTTAGAGAAATTGATACTTGTAGTTCGGCCGTGGCTCGGCCTGGCCATGTGCGTTGAGCACGTCAGTGGGAACGTTTTTCGGGGAGGGAGCTGACCTGCCTCAGAAAAAGTGCACACTTCGCGAGAATGGTAGGCCTACGTCCGCTTTTAAATAAAAGTGGAGTCAAAATGCTGCTAAGACATAAGTGGAAAAATTTGTGAGTGTTCAGTGCGAATGAATGCATGAGACGATACTCAGCGGAGACATCTCGGGGGCTGACCCTGCCCCGGCCTGTTAAGGTGAAGGAGCTAAGTTAACTTAAAAATGCTGATTTTCACCATGGATGAAATCCGCAATCTGCATTTGTGTGTATTTCATCCAAGCTGAACAACGTGTTTTTCATTTTAGTATCTACCCCTTAATTGCATATAGGCTACACACGACAAGAAATACACAATTTATCAGGTTAGCCTCGGTTACCCAGGTATGCAATTTTAAAAAAATAACTGTTTCAACCGACATTTGATCGTATAGCTTCATTTTCAGTATTTTGCTATTGATATGTATTTATGGTTTTAAGAACAGTGTCACTCTTTTTTTTGCACAGGGGCCGGCTTTGGCCTTTGGAAGTTCTTGTCGACACCAGTGACCAGTGATTATTCCATTCTTGGAGGACTCCACGGCTGTATCATTACCCAAGTGTTGAACTCTACGCCCTTTTTCGCTTCAACATTACTTGTGACAATTGTTGCAGTCGAAAGATACCTTGCCATCTGTCATCCAATCAAACACCTGACAATCAACACAAGAGGGCGTGCCATTGCCTTAATTGCTGTGACTTGGTTGGTGGCCATCTTTTGTGAAGCTCTTCTCCTTCCGGCTGCCTTCGACTACGTAGTCACGTGTGTCGTATGGCCCGACATTGACCATTACATGAACTTTCCTGAGACCATCGGGAGGTGTTTTTTCCCAGCATTGTGGGCACAAGTTCTGGCAGCTTTTGGTTTGACTGTTCCGAATTTGTTGGCTATCGTTGTTACCTTTGTCTTATATTTCCTGATCGTGCGAGAGCTCAACAAGCGCATTCGACAGACACCTTGCGAACTGTCATCAAATCAGAAGACACCTCGTCGCACGCGTGATCGTGTAGCTAAGATGCTGGTGATCGCTGGTACCGTGTTCTACATTTTACTAGCACCTCGCACAGTACTGAGTGTGTACTATTACATCAATCATTTCGCTGGTGCCCCGGCCCTCCCTCAAGGTGTACTATTCATTCTCTTTACTTCAACCAACATTCTTGTGAATTTAAATTCTGTCATAAACCCTCTTTTGTATGCGTTTTCAAACAAGCGCTACCGAATGGCTGTTATTCACGCCTTTTGCCCAGGTTCAGGGCCGATTGAGACTTCTTGCTAAGCACGTTTCGTTTTGTGAGGACTTAAGCCTCTTTTACAGTGGCCATAAATCTAAACATTGGGACTGTATGAGCAGTAAATGCAAAACAGGGCTGGCGAAAAAAAGCTCATTGAAAAAATTCTGAAATTTAATTATGGTTTGAACAGATTAATGATAGCTATATTCCCGATAAGATTATGTGAAATTATAATTTTTATTAAATGGTTATTTAAGTTTTCTTTAGTAAGTTATATGAGATATAATTGCATCATCAATTAGATCAATGGGCCTTTCCATGTCAGACTAACACACTTTTTGACCTTAGGTCTTCAGATTTTAATATTGCTGTGCTTGTAAACATCAATGAATAATGAAGGCTTTTCATTTTTTTGTGGAAATCGCCCTTCCATGTGGTCAGGTCAGAGATCAATAAAAATTTACAATTTCCACTTGAGAATCCACCTTTTGAATAAAAATTACACAAAACCCTCTCATTTCTTGTTGAACATATGCAAATGTGGTATCCAAATAATCAGAGGAACATGCTCTTTTCACTGATGTTGTAGAAATTTAGCTTTGTGAATCAAAAGTCAAGATTACCTTTGACACGCGTCTGTGACCTTTGACCCCCCAAAAATAAATTATTATTTTCAAAATTTATTAAACCAAGTGTCTTTGAAAGTAAGGCTCCACGAATCCAGCCCCTCATTTTGAAGTGAATACTTCACTAGCAAAATTATGCTTGTAAAAGCCATGAGCACGGAAACCAACGTGCGAACCAAGATTCGCTCCATTCCTTTGCACTGTAGTTGCTGGTTGAAATGACGTCAAACTTCGGTACTCTCTACGTACCGATTAACACTTGCCTTTCCAACTTTACCAGTTCACTAGTGTCACAGGCCGTTGACTATTTACTGGTACATTCTCCTTTGTCAAGGTATTTGACCATGTACAATAATCGCCACGGGCTGTTATAAGACCAGCCAATAATTGTCCTTCACAATAGTCGCCTTGACGAAGCCTAGTGAACCAGAAATAGAAACGGCTGGCTGGCGCCAGTAAAATAGGAAGGATATACATTGAGCTTTAAATGGCCACAAGTATGTTCCCTCCTATTATGGTAATGACTGTACTTACATCGCGCCAAATAAACAGGAGATGCAAGCACTTATTGTTGTCGCTGGTCACCCCACTACAAGCAATCATCAAATGATTTTAGCTCCTAAAGCAGTACACAGATTGATGCTGCCACATGGCCAAAACGCCTGATAAAACACAATGACCACCTGCACACTCACAGATACCCATTCATACTGCTGGGTGGGAAGATGCAAGTGGGAGCAAGCCGACCTTCCCAAAAGGTCACACACACAAAACAGCATCTGGATTTGAGCCCCCCCAGCTTAGTGTCTGTGAATCACAAATCCAGACCACAAACCCACAAGACTCCACAGAAAATCGCGGGCAAAAGTAATGCGCTGCATCTAGGTCCTTACAATATGTACTAAAGTAAACTGTAGCTAATTTTTTGCTACAAAGCTGTCAAGGTTGTGTATCTTAGCTTCTTTTATCAATATATCAAGTTCATCAATGCCCATCGCCATTCTGATGGAAAGTTTGTCCAAATAGGGATGTTGTTACGGCAAATAATCTAATCGCCAAATAATGTTATGCCGACCGATTATGTCATAAGAATGAGGCCAATAATGTACAAAACAAGCAATTGCTTCTTAATGTTTTCTATACTTTGCCAAATAAAAGCAATATTGTGGTGATCACAATTATTGGCCTCTTTGTTTGGCTTTTAGTAATGACTTTATTGTGTGGTACTACATTATCAGTCGATTGTTATTGCTATTATAATCAGTCGATTGTTATCTGTCATTGTCAATGGACTTTTGTCAATAAGAATACTTACAAAAGGTCACTTACGTGTTACGACAAAGCATCAATAATAAATCGCTTAAAATAAGAACGACATTGGAAGGGCCGGGAGCCAGTGAACAACGCAACGACAAAGCGGACAACGGTCTGAACATCGATGACGCATCACACCAAGCCACAAAACAATGCAAACTGGTGGAAACATTTTTGCCTTACGGACTTCACAGTAACATCTAGTTCAAACGGAACAAGAAATAGACAGCAACATCTCATATCTTGATGTTGAGTATCCAGAAAGCAGGATGGCAGTCTCACCTACCGAATATACCGGAACCATACCCACACAGACAAGTACCTCCACAGCGCGTCCTTCCATCACCCTAAGATTAAGTCGTCAGTCCAAGAACTCCGTCACATCTCCACGGCCCTACAACAAAATGGATACAAGCCCAACCAAGTCAAGACCCAAGATACACCCTGGCCCGAAGGGCCTCTTATATCCAAAGCCAACTGTGTAGGACCCCTACTCTCCCCTACCTAGGCGGTACCTCCCATCCAGCGCACCTCCACCAGCATGGCATTTGAGTGTTCCATACAACCCCCCAAAAGTGCAGAACCTGCTGACTTCCCGCAAGGACCGGCACAACCCACTGCACAAACCAGGAGTATACAAGATCTCCTGCCAATATGGCAAAGTGTACATCGACGAGACAGACAGGAACCCCCCTACCAGACTCAATGAACACAAAGCCCATGGCAGTAAAGGGGACTACGACAAATCTACCATCACCAAGCACTCCTACATCAAAGACCACAAGATCGACTGGAGCAAAGACGAACACCTCACAAGCATCAAGCACTGGTACCCGCCCCACTACACTACCCCAAGACACCGGTTTCCACATGAGCGACATCTGGCGTCCAATCCCCACATCCCAGTCCAATGGGTCCCCTATACCCAAGGACACTTCCAACCTATGGGTCCCCTGTAACCTTGGCTACCCTCTCCAACACTCTCCTCCCTCAGATTGATATGCCTCACTGGTTTCCAGCAACCCAGTCACCTCAGTTGGATCCGGAATTAGCATCCTTTTCACACCTTAACACCCCAGCCACCAGTTGGATCCTGAGTTGGCATCCTCTCCACACCTCACTGCCCTCTACACACCATTTAAGCTGCCTCATCAGGTAGCAAGAGATGTATACAAGCCGAAGAACTCAGTCCCAACCTTCAAGCATGTAGGTGGCAACATGTTATGGGGCTGCTTCTCTGCTAGTGGCACCGGGAACTTCATTAAAATACAGGATATCATGAAAAAGAGGATTGTATCAAGATCCTGGATGACAATGTGAAAGTGTCTGCTGAGGAACTCCAGCTCCAACCTGATTGGACGTACCAGCAGGGCAATGACCCCAAGCACACCACCAAGGTAGTAAAGCATTGGTTCAAAGACAGTGGTATCCAGGTACTGGAATGGCCAAGACAAAGTCTTGACCTAAATCCAATACAGAATTTGTAGAGGGAGCTGAAGACTGGAGTGATGGCCCGGAGACCATCCAACCTGACCCAGCTGGAGGCTTTCGTTAAGGAAGAATGGACACACATCCCACAGGAGACGTGCAGAAAGCTTGTAGAGCCGTATACGAACCGTCTTGAGGCAGTAATCAATATCATGGACTTTGTAAACCTGGGGTACGAATAATTTTGACCAGGAGCAAAATGAAACCCGGTCCGTATCTGTTAGTATGCAAGTGAAGCTTAGCCAATACACATGTGGGTTTGTGTATTGCAACAAACAGAAAAAAAGATATAGTTGAAGTACCAACATAATAGCATTTACAAATGACAACTTTAGAAAAGTATGAAATTTTCCAAAGGTTATAAATGTTGAGCACAATTGTACGCATTCCAGCCAAAAAGCGTCTAACGTTGCACTACATCGTATACGAATGCTGCTCTACAGTTGCAAGTAAAACAAAATCACTGCCGTTTCAAAATTTCTGGAAGTTATTCACAGAAATTGATCTCTTGTTTATGTTGTATTTTATGTGTTCATGAATTTGATTGAGGTTGTACAGCTCATACTCAAAGCAAGCGTGTTTCCACGAAATTTCCTGCTGCAGCATATGAGGTTTATCGTCCGATATATGGCGATATACGGACATTGTTCGCCAGTTACCTGGCCTCATGACTAGCATGGTGCATGATTGAAAACTCGGTGATTTTAGCATACTGATTATAGCAACGCCAGAACAAAAACCCCTTCTCAATTCCGATAAAAATTACACCCCAAATAAGTTCGCTTGACTACTCTCGCTTCTCAAGATGCAGACTCATCGCCCAACACTGAATTATTTATATTGCTGCTAAAAGAACTAGCGCACGCTAATGAGATTCTGTGCTTACACGTCGTACCTTTTGCAAGACATAGTTATCCAATCACAATATTCCCTCATAACGTCATGCTTCTGGGGCGCTGGATGCCACGCTGCAGTGGGTGACTGAACTCAGACTATCGATCAATCGTGGTCTTGCACGTAGTGCCAAACATTAAAAGAGAGACGGAAAATTAAATAAAATGTCTGTCCATGACAGAATTTGTGTTGGAAAGACTACTTACATGGATGGGTGGCATCAGTTGATGAGACTTCACATTCTCGAAGGTATACACAGTGTCTTACATTTACATTGTTTATGAAAATGAGATTGATTTTTCTAAATATATCACACTATATTTGAGTATTCAGAACCAAGAGATCTTTTTGACATCATTAACTTGTAAATGTTCTGTACATGGCATTATACACAATCAGACCTATTCATGCAATACACCAAAGCCATTGCACTGCATTCCACCTACAAGAATTTCGGATACAACGAACATTTCCACTGGGTCCCGCCGATATTGTAAAAACGAGAGTAGACCGTATTTGCATGTTTACTTTTTGGTAATTGTGTATCAAAATCCCACGTACTTTCACTTTACTTAAACTGGTGCTTAGTAAAATAAAAATATGAACACCTCAAGCGGAACTCCCTTCGCTCGCGGGGGTGGGTTGGCACCCCTGCACCCCCAGCCTATGCCCTTGCTATCCGAAACGTTGACTACCACTGGTTCTTTTCAGAGCTCCACATGCCCAAAAAGAGATATATCCACGGTGACTCGTTCAGCTTCGACTACGGGACATTAGGTCTGTAAAAAAGTCTGAGCAAAAACTCCCCGACTCATCCAGTTTTAATGAGTAAATAAATGCTTGACGGGTTCATTCCAAGCGGGCCAGGGCCCTTGACGGAGTGTTGTGACCTCCAATTATAGTCTGAATGCTTAAGATATCCATTTTTGTCTAAGGTATTTACGAAGGAGAGTTGGTTAGCCTACGCCTGTGGGATTGACTTTTTCCACGAAGAAACATTTTCATACGAAGTTTACTAACTATGTATTTGCTGTTTCAGTCTGCTGTCATATTAATGTCGTGCTAATTAGGGTGATGGAAGGTAAAAGGGAGGTCTAGCGGGATTTAGTGGCCCTAAATCATCTGCAGTTGATATAAATGTTCATTTATTACGTTAGTGATCAATATGGTGTCATTCGATCTACTCATGTGATAGTGATAGGTGAAAGGGTGAAACTGGCATTGGGATAATTGCGAGTAAAAGCATTATTAGTTGAACGTATCGAATGCATCATTGTCGACTAGTAAATAATAAACGTTTGCACAGAAAGTACTGGAGATAGAACATAGGCGTATGGTCTTTTTAAGTAAATAGTTCGATCAAGGCAATTCCAAGGTTATCAAAATGTTTACAGTTTCGTTTATGGGTTCATATTTTGTACAAAGAGCTACACCACCGCCGACGCGATTGATTCTTGATATGCAAACGACAAATTCACTAGAACTGCGATCAAGTTTGTAGGAAGTTCATCTAGGTTTCAATAACGGTAAAGATTTTGATATCATTGTGAATATCACAGTTGACTGAAAGTTCCTGTAATTTTTCTAAATTAGTCTTGCGTTACAAAACGTACTAGAGCTTTGACGAAATACTACATTAGGTTGCTAGGGATTTATAGGCAAAAATTCTTAGTTTGCACCCCGTTCTTGCCAACGTAAAAACGTTATTATTCTATGCGACAAGACAGTTGAGAAATTCAGGTATTGATAAGGTAACTTCAAGCTTTTTACGGCCGTATACGGTCAGAAAGGTTCATTGCCAGAACGATTTAGTAGCGACATTAGTTTTCCCATGGCGGCGAACAGCGAACACTTATTCGTATTACGACCACTTTTAAATAGCATTAATTAACATTCCAAAACACTGCCTTCCGGTCGTAGCGATCTGTGATAATCTCCCGCCTACTGATGTCATAGCCCAACCTGGACCAATATAACCCAAACTGGGCCAATATAACTCAACCTTGGCCAAATTGCGTGCATCCACGACATCCAAGTAACACAGCAGCAACTGTTCATTCAGTGTCGCTTGCAGGCCGCAACATTGATATCGTGCAAGCAATTATCAAATTTGTTCCTCTACAAGGCCATCCGTGAAACAATTGTGCCAATACTTTTTCAATGCCTTCCGCTCGCTGCAATCCTTGAAAGCGTAAACGGTTCAAAGCCAAAGTAGTTCATCGTTATTCCTTGGTGTCCGGTCGTTCGATCCCGAGACATCATTAAAACCAAAACATTAAGTTTAAGTCCCGAGCAATTCGTGTATTATAACGTTGGAGAAACGTTTACCGCCTGCCGATCCAGCACAACATGCCATCATAATTCTTATCCGTTTACCTTATACAAACATGTAGCGGGATATCGAAGGCCACTTATTTATTGGGACTAATAGAACAACAAGGTCAGTAGTAGTAGAACACTCCACAGAAAGGCTCAGCTACATAACAGATATATCATAGAGTACTTGGGAAAAAGCATATTCCTAGCATGCCCTTTTCTCATGTTCAAATAATATATAACTCCCAAATTAGGATGCAGAACCGAAACTTTGGTACAAAGATGTAAGCCTTGGGCCTGTAAAAGACCTCAATTTCTTTGCTCTGAAACATCAAAAACGGGATACGGGAGGAAAGTCTCTCTGGTTCCATTCGGCAGCCAAGGATGGTGTAACTCCAGAATTGGGCTAATGTTGATCTTGCCATTGTTTGGACTTAGGCCTACTCAACAGGTGGCAGTTAAGTGGAGGGCTTGCACGGAAACAAAACTGCTTGGGCAAAATTGCTTAACCATTGCTTGAGTTTATTATGCCAATATTGGCTATTTGGCCTCGTTTCAAATATCGAACCGCACAGGGTAAAAAGAGCAGGCTTGTCAAGATCCGTCTTACTAAAAGTGTGTTGGAAGCCATAAATTGTTTGAGTCATGTCGGCCTCAAAGGGTGTTTATTGCCAGCTCCATTTCTGATTCATTGGCATTATAGCTTTCCTGTTGAAGCGATCGACGACTTCGAATAACATAGGAAGCACAGAAAAAGCCCTTCTCCTGTCTCTGCAATCCGAGAAAATTAATAACATGTAATATGTTTCAAGTCGGTTTCCTCTCGTGGCGATCCAAGAAACTCAATAATTGTGTCAATAGTATTTCAATGCCTTTTCATCGCTGCTATCTGCGGAAGCTTTGATTTTTGCATAGGTTCAAGGCAAATAATTCCCTATCATCAGTTTGTCTTCGGTCGTTGCGATCCGCAACACATCATTACAATAGTGAAATTGGAGCCTGACCTCGAGGGTAACTTTCGCTGCAGAACATTAAATTAACTTAGCCGGTTTATGGTTATCACGTGCCCACGACAACATGCCTTCAAATGTCTCGTCTAATTATTTTATGCAAACAGTTGGCACGGATCTCTAAGGTTAATTACATATATGTATAAGGACTGATGAAACAGCAAGGTCGGTGGTATAAAAAGTACACAGAAAAAATTAACTAAAAACCACATATACGTGTATCATAAATGTAGAAAAAAGCTGATCTTAGTATTGCTATTGCCTTTCTTATGTTCAAATTTTCACTCTTATTTCCAATATTCTGTAATGTAAAAACTTTAATGTAGGGATAATCCTTAGGCTACAACCCCATTAAAAACCCTTATTTAAATTAAGCTATTTCAAATGCTTTTTAGCGTCAAACACAATGCATTTAGTGACAACATTTGTATGATATAATATATGTATAAGATATCAATATATTTAGAAACATATTGAAAACATTGTTGGCACATTTAGGTATAACTTATTGTATGATAACATTTTAAAAAGTAACCTCTTTTTAAAATGTTTGATTACAGTTTTAGAAAATGTATTTTGTTTTATTCAAATGTTTTGTGAAGCTCTTGTCAATTTGATTTTTATTGCAACAATTGAACTATATTATTTTGATCATATAATTTTTTACCACAGTCATATACCTGAATCATTAGTATAACATTGGAAATGCATTCTGCAATTAAATATTAAATAAAACGGCTAGGAGAAAGCTTCTTCGGCAATATTGAAGCAAATTTTAAGTGCATTCAGAATATCTTTAAATGAAACCAACTAATTTTAAAGCATAACTCCATCGTCAAATTCATTTGTAGGCCTATGTTTGTAAACAACTTTACTGATATATTCTGTCCAAAGTGTCTTATACGTGTTTTTAAATGTTTAAATGTCATGCCCAAACGTGTATGCAGTTTTAAGTGCAATTTCAATATTGCATTTATAGTACACTTACCAATCATGAAATATTACCTTTCCAGTTTTAATTATCTGTAATGTAAAACATCTTTGAATAATATTTTGACTAAATGGAAAGCGTTGTTTTAACGAAATTAAGACAATGATAAATTGTTTTAAAAAGGTAGATTTCATATCACAACATACAATTGCAGTGTTTTACAAAACATTAAAGTTTCATTTACTTTTCTGAAAAACAGTTCAGCTTTGTTACTGTAAACCGAAGATTTTTCATTTTTCTTGAACTATTTTAATATGTTGTGATGTTGCAATTTAAATTCCATCCCAAAGGTTGTTGTAGGTGATTTTAATTTGGAAAAGGTTCATTTAAATACCGTCATATCGGCATTATTTGTATGATATTAATCAAGTGTGCTATGTTAGCTATAAAAAATATGCTTTGTCAATTTCACAAAAACATGAGAACGTTGTAGACAAAATTCTTGATTTTTTTTCAAATATTTTGATATTATCACTTCATTGATGAAATTTTTCTGTTATATTAATGAAATGAATTTCATGCAAATAATTTGAAATGATTCCAGTTG
>NW_019091526.1:1148691-1159788 GCF_001949145.1 Acanthaster planci
TTTTTGAGCATACAGTGCTTATTAATATACGTTGGGTACGGGCAAACCGTTATATATAATTAACATCTCCCCAACGCAAAAATACATCTTGAAAAAAAGATTCCAGTTGTATTAAAAATCTTTCCTATGTTTGAGTTCACGCAACTATCCACGACGTTCAGAATTTTTAAGACATCGCAAATTCATTCACTACTGTCACGTTGAAGTGGACAATTAGTTTGAACTGTATATTTTACTTTTTTGAAAATACAAATATGCACCGTGAAATTTTTAACACAGTGGAAAAACATCAGAGCAGGCCGTCACTATTCAATCGCACAGAACTTTTAGTAATACATTTAAACTGCTCATCAAGAGTGTTGTGAACGTATTGTGTGAATGTTTCATGATATTATCCTGCATGATTTTATGTTAATAAAATAATGTGCTACATGGATATAATGTCATGACTATACAATAGTCTAATATACTAATTTGGCCTAACTTTCAGGTTGTTGTGAAACAAATTTATCATATTTTCCACCACAGACTTTCAGTTTCGATACATTTGTAAGGTGTTGCAATTTACATTTTGTTTTAATACTAATCGATAGTCCAAAGGAGCAAATTTGCCAAGAAGAGTTTAACTAAACAAATATAGTGATTGGTTGACTTGACTGAGGAGGACAGCAATAGTGGAGCAGATACGAATTATGAACATGCATATAATGGAGAGCTGTTACGTCAGTAAAGTTGAAACTCCGCATTGGCATTGGCGTACATTCATTGTTATAATAGCCTAAACGCATGATCCAAGTTTCATTCACGGTTTCATTCGCTACACGAACGATAACAATGATTGAGATTTCCCTCGAGTCACAGGCTTGGGAACGCAAATCGCAAGCAGTTTACACTTCAAAGGTTTTTTTAAACGTAATGGTATTTTGATACCTTTGTGATTTTTTTCATTATTTTAGTTTAAAAAAATCCCGAACATTTTGCAGAAGTTCATAAACTGTCATTCTGATCTATATTCAATTTTTTTCAAAAAGTTAACAAGATAGGCCTATTTTTGGATGAGGGTGTTTTAGAAACCGTCTTTTAAATGTCATTACTATGTCAAATATTATTTTCAGCGTTATCAGGATAATTTTGCAATCAGTTATGAAACTCCTCCAATTTCCATGTATATGCTATAAGTTCACAGGCAAACTATACGTTGATAGCTCAAAAAACCCATAGGTGTTTTCAAATTAGCCACGAGGTTCGTTGGCAACAACTTACCCTAAAAGAAAGCCCCAATAATGAATTACATTGGTTTCACACGTGTGCACATGTGTTGACCCGAACCCATATTCCTCCTTCCCTGCTGAAGGGACTTTTGCCAGCCTGAGGCTACCACGGTTGAAGTGTTAATACAGAAGGTTGATCTGATGGGATTGAAAGCGTGTTCCAAGATATCCAAGGGAATGTGCTGAGGGCAGCCGCTTTTTCGTTCCTTAACTTTCACATACGCTGCCTTAATATCTTCCGAAGTAGCTATTCCATGTCTTACACCCCGTGCGCACGCGTGGACCGCACATTGAAGTGTTGACCATTATTATTTATCTTGTGATAATCTTATGAGTCCCTGACGAGCGCCTGAGAAAGCAAGTAAGCAAACAAGCTCTGTGCTGGGTTCCTTTTAATTTGTATTTATCTGTGTTTACAGGCTTTGGACTGATGCATATACATGAACCAGTTGACAACAGACACCTCATGAAGTCGCAATACTAACAACACGGTGAACGTTATAACCAGGCATGTGTACGTAAATATGTTACAAAGCGCGAAGAAGTAAACAGGGTTATAAGTTACAGCACAGTTCTCTGCGCTTGTAAGAGATAAAATTTGGTAAAAACGGGAAAAATAGATCTTAACATTGAAGAAATTTGAACAAGGCCAAGTTAGAAGGGCAAATGAATACATTTCACTTAAAGATTTATCATGGAGGAAGGACACATAAGGAGTTAGTTACAACTCTGGCACATCAAAGTGCTCGCTGACAAACAATAACAACCATTCCAAAAATGCGGCAACTTAGCCAGACGACTGGATCCAGTAATATCCTAGCAATATTTGTGGTGTTTTGTTTGCAATTAACTACAGCTTATTGCAGTGACGAGAAAATCGATAGAAAAAAAGTATGCAACAGATTTACTTTTGCCGTCGTGAAGTATTTTTAAAAAGAATTTGGCGGTGCACTTTTGCATTATCCATGCAATGTTTGTAAATTTCTTTTGTCACTCCAAGCCATCAGTTTTCAAAGTCTTAGTACAAATTTGGCTAAGACTGTCCAACAACATGTTGACAACCACAGGAAAGAATTTACGAAAAACAAAATGCCCTTTTTGATCACAAGGAGTGATTTCATAGAATACCTATTTGTATAAATTCTGCAATAAAAATGATTCAAATAAAACACAAAATCTTATAAACAGCTGGCTAGTATTTTATTCCCAAAATAAGTCCAGAAACAAACGTTCGTAAGGGTAGTAACTGCACACGAACACTTCGGGTACACAGCCTAATAAAAGCTAATGGACAAGCATGTTGTCAGACCATACCAAGCACCAACTATGGCCTAAATATTCAACTTCCTTTACTGCAGTACACAACGTTTTAAAGATGCAGATTACCAGCGAAAAATTGCATCAATGACCAAATATGGCTGCGCTCTGTCTATGGGCATCCCGGGCATGCCAGAAAACAGTAAATGACTAGATGTTGTATATTCTGTGTCCTTCCTCCATGGTTTAATTAAGTCAGTTTTCATAGATAAATGACAGCAGTTAAACCAACTATGCAAACTCGCCAGTGTATTAATTTTTGTAGTATTTCCAATATAAATTGCTATAACGGATTACAGGCCTGCCCATGATTTTAAAAAACTATCCCCAACGCCAGTATTACTGAAATGGTAATTTTGACATGTGAACACTCTCTGGACAAATCCTCATCCATGTAGGCTCACCTACCACGGTCTTGTTGACTTGGTATTTGTTGCTTATTCACCAGTTCAGATCACATCAGAAAGGGCAAAAAAACAAAAAAAAAAAACAAAAAAAAAAACAACGTTGACTAAACCTCAAGGTAAATACACATCACTGATGGACTTGGAGCATAAACGTCAATTTTCATGCAATGCGTCCTGTCACCCATACTCAAGAGAGGCATTCAATTTAGACATTCATTAGCTCCAGCGTCTGTGCAAATAATGCCCAATTACTTCTTCAAACAACAGCATGGGGCAATTTTTGAAAATCCTTAGTTCTGTGTGAGAATCGTCGAAGAAAGGAAATGTTTGGTAGTCAAACACAACTCATAGGCATATCCAATGGGCGGGGCAAAAGGAAACAAATAAGAGAAGAGGGGTGGAAACAAAAGAGCAAACCACTCCAATAACAATTTTTAAAATAAAAAATCAAATAATATCTTTTTGAAAATGACGCAATAGTTTTCAATTTTTTTTTTTATTTCACATTTTTCGTGAATTTGTTTGTGAATACTGCCGTGAAATTTGTGCTTTAAGGGAACGCACAGCTGGTCAGTTGCAAGGGCAAGTAGAGCCATTTTTGGGAGGGGGGGAATTGTGATTTTTGTGTAACCTTTAAAGGCCTCCCTGAGGAGAACTACAAGTTGGGGATTTTTCAAGCTTTTGGAAGCAAGAGAATTAAAAGAGACAAGAAATTGCTTTTTTCCTAATGATGTATTTTATTACTCGTTATTATTTTTCAGCTCAGGGAACATGTTTCCTCCTCTTGGATCCACCCTATTTACTCTTTTTGAAGCAACCTACAACATTCTGGCATAACACATATTCCTAAACTTTGTGCGTTTTCTCCCTAAGGCCAAAATGTTCCACTAAATATGTTTGTCATCCTCGAACCAAAGCGCTTTTGTTGGCAAGTATAAGAATAATTAGTAGTAATAATTAGTAGTAATAGTAATTGCGGGCATAGTGTCTGCAGAGTTCGCAAAAATGAAAAAGACTTAACCAGCCGTTTGAATGATTGACTTTAGAGTTACTTGGTCTACTGAATTTTTTCCCGTTCCTACAATCAATTAGAAGGAAATTGTCCGGATACCCTTCTTTTAGCAAAAGAAGCTTTTAGGCAAAATGCCAATAATGAATAATGACAGGCAGGCTGAAATACATAACAGCCTCGGTACGTTCTATCAGCTTAAACGAGTTAATTAACTCGTGTACAACCTCATCCTCACCTTCCTGATTGTTTGACATAGGACATATAGAGATCCCAGGTCAGGGTTTCACCGTGTAAGCTAATCAAATGCACCCTCAGCACCATTAGACGGAGTTTCTAGGAACAACAGAGGGTGAAAACCTAAAGAAGTCTGGTCGAGCCGGCTTCCAGGGTGTAAAAGTAGGAACTCTTTATCTGCACTGAGCAAAAATCGACGCATCATTGCGTCGAGATACTGTTTTTAACAGCACCTTGGAATTTCACTTAGTAGTCATGTTTGGTGAGCACAATCCTTCATCAAAGTGTCACTATATTAGATAGAGAGTGTGTTTTTGTTTTGTTTTGTTTTTCAAAAAGTAATTGTAAATTTCAACGATGACGGAATGATTGATTTGATGTGTTAAAAGCCCAGGGAATGAATGGCATGGTAAACAACTTGTAGCCTACAGATGGGGCCTGCCACTCTGTCTAGGTTTGCCCTCGGAAAAGTCTCAGTCAAAGCTTTCACCATTGCTTAAAGGTGTACTCACCCTGATTTGGGCTTTGCCTGAATAAGGAATTTGAGCAGTTTGAATAAAATTTGGCCGAAAAACGTCCTGTTGGAAAGATCTTTTTTTTTTATATAATGCCCAAATCTTCAGCCTTACAAATTGTTTAATTAGAGAATTAAAACATTATCGTATTCTGTGACTTTCCTGGAATGCCTGTAACATAAGATCACGTGGATGAGCTTTTGAAATGATAAAAACGACCTTTCTTGTTGTTTTTTCCTAAAATAATAGGAAAAGACAACGAGAAAGTGGGCAATTATGTCCAAATCCGAGATTTTCTGCAATCTGCATATTCAAGGTATCAAATCTTACTTATTTACGGATTGTTGACTAGCGTAGGCTAAACATTGATAATTTGAATTTTACTGAAGGTGTATTTGCTGTCCTAGCCCACCATCACGTTATACGGCAATGTCCAGATTAAAGTCAGATGAGACTTTAAACGTATCGAGCATGTCCTTGAAAGTGTATGATGTACTTTTCTCATTTAATCACACCTCAACTGAAATTGATAGCATTGATAATTGAATAAATTTCATGGTAGCAATTTCGCACAGAGAGACCAACCTAGCTTTTCTTACCGCTTACAAAAAAGCTTAATAAAGAGCCGAGTGCTCGTTTGTAAGAGAAGGTATTTTGGCTCTGCTCAGGATCAGTATTGTCCGAAATAGGACTCACGAAATTGGAGATTTTCCAAATAGTCGAGATCTTTAGACTGAAAAGGAGAGATTTTGATCCTTGGCTTAGAACACGCCTTAATATAACGCAAAAAAATCTACCTTGTGGCAGAAATTATGGTAGAAATTATTTTCACAGAAGCTAAAACCCATGAAATCACCTAGGCCATTTTAATGAATTGTCGCCACATGAGGTGTAAATACATTATTTCCCATATTTGTTCCACGTAGGACGTGTACACTCGTTTGAGAATTCTTCATCATGCCTGCAGTTGGCATATTAACGAGACAGTCCTGATTGGCTGAGTCAAGCGTGGAAAACATCCTAAAGGTGCGGACGCTGCTACTAAGTGGACCCCATGCGCGGGCCCACAACAATGCGGACATGCCTTTGTTGAGTAACTCGAAATTGAATCATACCCTGCAAGATATGGGACAGAGGGGCACCCTCCTACATCTCCTATCCCTCTACACACTCTAGACTATTGTTACCTA
Organism: Acanthaster planci; assembly: GCF_001949145.1. Next base: position 1,154,638 of record NW_019091526.1, read on the forward strand.
ACACATCCCCCAAATGTCTGAAAAGAAAGCCTGAGATTCTGATAAAACAATGACCACCACAAAGGGGTATGTGTGGGTGGGGGGGTGCTCTCCGTCCCATATCTTGCTTCTTAATGTGCACACTTCACACAAAAGAGCTAAATGATTAAAGACTTCCTTTGTTTGGGTTAACCGATTTGCCAGGAAGTGAAGCCACACTTACAGAAGAGATAAGGCACGAAACTCCAACTAGCAACTCATTTGTATCGAAACAATAAACACACATGATTGCGGGTGAGCCTATACACGCAAGGGACTTTTTGTAATTTGAACAGTTTGACGTCTGGACAGGCAGCAAAATCCTACCAGGCCGGTTGAAAAACGGCCCAAAAGAAGAACTCAGGGGGAAAGACATGCTCAACTCAAAGAGTTGTGCCTCCCTACATATTTTATATGCGCCAGGAATAGAGTGTAAGGTTGGATAATTACAAAAAAAAATGCCCCAGCAGTTTTTTTGGGGGAAGAAAAACCCGACCTAACTATGAGGAATGATGATGATGGAGAAGGATGTATTTAATATGTATCCAGGTCGTTATTAATTTTTTTGATTCGCGGTAATTCTGATAACTAGCAATTGGCGGTGTTCTGGTACTGGATGTAGCCGTGCTTATACAGTACCTGCCATAGGTAGCAGGGCTTGATCCTGTTGTTTTTTTTCATGCATTCTTTCTAACTTTGTGTTTTCATTCAGAGTGAGTTGTTTAAGAAAAGGTTCTTTTATGGTTTTTTTATGTTGGTTTTTTGAATCAAATGTATTTAGGAAGAGCGTTGCGACCGACTGTCAGCATTGTCTCCAGGAAAAAAATAACATTTACGTCAGCCACAACGTTTTAGCTTTATCTGCTCTAATTCTGATCTTTCTAGTAATCATTTGCAAACTCATTCTAAGATACAATACAACAATCATTTTACAAAATGTATAAAGAATATTCTGAGGATAGTGCAGGCTGGTTGGTAACTTCCTAAACCTGTGGTCAAACTTGCCTGCGTACAGTTGTAGACAAATTGTCTGGAGGAGTGGGAGTACTATTTGTAAATTGCCTGTATGGGTCACAGAGAAATATGTGTAAGGTTTAATCTACCACGAATGGGAACTTCATCAAAGGTCTTAGTAAAAAGTGATTGGACGGAAATTGGAACTTAACCCGGCCGGGTAATTAAAGACTAACGAATTCTGGGCTTACGCTAATCACGTGAGAGCAGTACCTAGGTACTCGGATTTTCAAATTGCTCTTTTTTCCCTTTTCTCAATAAAATATGACAGAAAGTATTTCAAATTGAACGGATGAAATAAAATCAAGGAAAAAAAATCAACGCCCGCTGCTCAGGGCATGTATTTTGCAAGCGTAGGAGACGAAAATGAAATAAAACTGTGATGGCGCCCTCTAAAACGTCATGAAGCTAAAGGCGACAGCACACGTGAGCCATGTCGCGCGTCGATTCGTGCTTCAGGTGGCATAATGTATGCCCAGAATTAACTATTTAGTCATTGGTATCTCACGTATCCCATGATCCTACTTTCGTTTAATTCCTTGGTAATTGAGATCCTAATGAAGCTCCTGTTTGTGGTCAATTTCAAAGTACTGCCCCCACTCCCCAAGACTCCTCAGCCATAATTTTACAACCACAAGCCTGACCACAGTTTCAGGAAGTCATACCACCGAGCCTGCACCCCCCTCTATATAATCGCCCCCAAAATGTTACATGGTAAGTCTGATCTGTCCATAGTATGTCCATAGTCTGTCCACTAGTTTTCCCCCTAGTCTTCCCTCTGTCTTCAACTCAGTCTTCCTCGCTAATGTCCAATGATATTAGTCTGTGTTTTCCTAATAAAACATCCTCGACCAAAGCATCATTATGACCGTGTCAGTTCTCAATTTTAACTCAATCTTTGTCAGGCCACGCTTACCTGTATGCAACGAAATTAAACCTTGTAATAATGCGCGATGCAACGCATGACACGACATACGACGCGATGCACAACGCAGCGCTTCGTGTGTACAAATGTAATGGCAAGAAGGCGACGGAGAGACGCGACGGCACACGAAAAGGGCCGTCGTTCCGTCGTGTTTGTAGTTGCGTCGCTCTGGAAGAGGCTAGAGAGCGGCAGAAATGTGTGTCGTAAAGAGTACGCCATACGAGGATATACCCGAGATTTTAAAGCAAGGGAAAAAAGGTTGAATGACAGCGGTTTCAGTGTGCAATACGCTAACGAACTTACACTGCCTGTGTTTCTATCTGTGTGATTTGAAAATACCCTAACCTTTTTGCTCTTCAGTGCTGCCATCATTTCCAATGTTGCAACCACATTATTTTGAATCTATGTGAACCAGAGTAAGTAAAGATATTCTTTAACTGCATATCAATTCCCTATACTGAGTGGTAAATTTGTACGTAGTGTGATTTTCGTCGGGCGCAAAGCGGATCACGAAACGTCCACATTGTTTTGCATGTGATCTGGCTGTCTATGCGCTTATACAGCTTTGGAGTAAATTCGACAGATTTTATCAAAACCAAAAAGCGCCCTCCTATTGTGTATGTCATATCGCAAAATACGCTATTGGCCAGTGAGCACTCAGACCAGAAACGAATGTATCCGTAGAAACTTAACGCCTATTTTAAACGTGTTTTTTTGCGTTAATCGTTAAAAAGTAACTGTCTAATTAAAAATAAACGTCTTTCTGGAAATAAACCTGTTTCGGTGTTCAGAAAGTGTGACCACCCCATAAACGTGTTTTTTGTCTTGTTATTAACACCATAATGTGTTATTGTGTCTAAGTTTGTTAACACATCAACACGTATTTGTTTAAATTTGTGAAGAAAAAAGGGTTAAGCTTTGGATTAGTAATTGTAATCATTTTGCGCTCATTCGCCTGAGTGCTCCAACGTGCCATTAAGTATGTATGAGCCAGTCTGATATCTGTCTCGTATGCAAGGCATGGCCAAACAGTAGTGTTTACAAATTTGCTTACAATGGCAGTAACCAGCTGATCCAAAGGGTTTGGTCTCACGTCATGCGTTTGTGGTGAATAATGCATTTTATCTCAAGCGATAAAATAAATTATCAAGGGTTCTTGACACACAGTTCTGCATTGTTCGGAGACCTTTGGGCAAGAACATTCAAGGGAAATCATCGTAAAGTTCTAAACATTGCATACAGTGTTTTTAACAAGATGATTTTCTTCTTTTATTTTTATTTTTGCCAAATTAATTCACTCCAGCACTATGTTATAGCTTAAAGTGGTAAATTATTAATATTAATACCACGCGTCACATTTTCTTCGAAGCTGGATATAAGGCTATGCTATTCTATTTTTGAAATGAAAAGTAAAACTATCTGTATTCCTCGAAGCAAGGGTAGATTTACAACCCATGCAGTGATAATTTTCATACCTTGCGTACCATTTATTCATTTTTTATCTTAATTTAGGAAATGTGAAAATGTTCACGACATTTTCATGTGGTAGTGTCCAGCGCCCGCTGGGAGTCTGTGTGCATGCTTGTGAGGCATTTGCGTTCGCATAAATTGTCACAGGGGTGTTTCGTACTTTAACTTATTAACATTTCGCTGATACCTTCAAACTTGCGCCGGAGACTGGTACTTGTGAGTGGTGTAAATTTTATGCCGGAAATGGGGATATGGAAAATTTTTAACTTTTAATTTTTGGGGGGGGGGTTTGACTTCCCGGCCAAGGAAATTTAAAAGGGGGTGGTGCTGACATAGTATGACACCGACCCTGAAGGGGCCAATATTCCTAATACATCTGTAATATGTTTTACATTCCTGCAGAATCTGAAATCAGAACGGCATATTTCTGTAATATTTATTGTTCTCCCTTTTGAATACCTCTTATGCTAGGAAATCCGAAAAAAGTCAAAATCCGTTTATTTCCCGTGCTTCGAAAAATAGGGAGAGATGATTCAATAGTCCCATCCCTTAGTCAAAAGGTAGAGGGGATTAATAGCCCCCGCGTCGGGATTTACGCCCAACTGCAAGTGAAAAATACGGGTCATTGATTCCGCTGACGTTTGACATAGATATAACTGTATTGTTACAACGCCAACATCATTTTGAACCATTCCTTACACATAAACAAGCAGTTATGAATCAAGTACTTCAAGCACTTTAATACCGTCAGGTAGGAATTTAGGTTGAAACATTATCGGAGTATGCGGAACATAACTGTGTTTAAGTCACATGTAAATAACAAAAACAAAAGGGGCTGTTGTTGTCTCTGAGATCTCAAATTTGACACAAGCATCACTGGATCACGGACGTGTATAATAAAATCTGGACTCGCGATGCCCTTAATCAGCTTGTAGAGTCATTGAATCCACTCGCGGCCATTTTACCAAGCCGAATACAAAGCTTTCCTGGCAATGTTCGCCTTTGTTCTTCCAGACGTCAAAAGAAGGGAGCCAACCCATGCCTTTGTATTTGGCTCGGTAAAATGGCCGCTGGTTGGCTTCTTTTTCATACAAAGGCGTTGCGAGTCCAGGTTTTTTATATACGTCCGTGCACTGGATCAGTTGAATTCGCAACTGGGAACATCGAGGATTCATTGAAATAACAGCTGATATACTCCTGCGAGCTCTTTATCACACGCTCCCAGTTTAGCAGAGGTCCTGTCTGGTCCAGTGCCTTTGTGTTGTAAGATTTAAAGGCTTATTTTTGGAGGCTGTGAGTACATCAGCATCGTGTGTACTTCCTTGGGAGGCCGCATGTAGTAAAAGGTGTGTCTTGATGAGTACTTGCACTGTCAAAGCGACTGTACAACTGATTAAGATCAGTCGTTCTCAAATGTACATTGTATGTAACGTCCGTATTTTTGTTGTCTTTTTTAGCATCGATTGACAAGACGCTTGATTTCTCTGCATTGTTGCCGTTTTTCTGCAAGACTGATATTAATGTGAACCATTGGCATTCTCTACACATGATCGCGCAAATATTTAGAAAGTCATGGTTTTACTGGTTGGAATAAATATCTATGATTCTTTCTGGAACGACAAAGGTCGCACAAAACTTGACATAAGCGGTGATAACATTGGTCGACCCTGAACTAGCAATAAACACCATAGACAATCAGTACATATACATTCTTAACACCTTCA
>NW_019091527.1:7731-28184 GCF_001949145.1 Acanthaster planci
ATAGTATACTGCTCCTATACACTGCAGGATTATAAAATGATTGACCAACGCTCAGGGTATAGTCTGTACCACTCTTTAAAAAGTGTACTTTTGGAGGAAATGGACAATGATAGGGAAATCAGGCATTTGTTCAAAAATGGGAGTATGGAAAATACCCTCCTCTCCCAGTTTTAATTTTTTCTGCAGGTCTACATGAAAGATTTTTTTCGCCGAGTTGGCCGGTAAGAGGAATTTAATTGTTTAGGAGTAAGAGCGATAGACAGTACAAGACAGAATGGAGATAAACATCGAGTTTTACTTTTGGATCAAACAAAAATGGATTTGGTTCATTATTTGTTTGGTTGTTTTTCTACGTGTTGTTTTCAGTGTTATAGGTTTCCGCTAGAAAGGACTTTGGCGTTCTTAAAAAACAGTGAAATGTGGAATCCATATCGGCTTTTTAAATAGATTATTGCCCCCACAAATACCACTCCATCAAGGATAAATTTAGCATATCTGACAGCCTTCTTTGACTTCTGGAAGATTTCAATGTAATAACACTTTCTTTATCTTTGACAGGAGATGACGAACTACCTGGTAACATGGCACTTTTGGATCAATTGGAGGCGCTCAGATGGGTTCGACGCCACATCAAAGGTAAGCTGGCACGGTGCCAGCGTCCATCATAGGGAGACCTAGTCTGGATACCAGACCGAAGATTCTGACTGCCTGACGAATCAAGGGTCCGGTATCACTCAATGTACGTGACCGAGATTGGAGGAATTCCTCCGGTTTTCCGGAAATAGCCGAAATATTCCGAAGTTGTCCCATCTATTTTAGGCAGGTTCGGATGGTACCGTTGACGTTCGGTTATTCCCGGTAGGTAGGCTAGCTAGCTGTTGAACGTAAATTCCCGTATCCTAATGGCAGCTGTAGGTCTCACAATATTGGACTTTATAAACTGAAATCGAAGGTCGCCTTGACTGAAATGCCAAGCGAAATGCTTAATATAACTTTCTTTGACCAATGCAGGCTTTGTGCCTGAAACATGCTCTCAGTGGGGGTACACTTGCAGTATTGCGCTCTGGGTATGGAAAAAGCATCATTTTTGAGATGTTGCCACTGATGAATCGAAAACACCCGGACTTTCAACTTCTAACCCCTGACCCTTGTGTCATATCTATTTATATGCGTGGGTGATGCCTGACCTAATATTTTTATCAAGAGTCGCCAGGGAATCTTTGGTCAGGGAACCAGGCTAAGGGTGCCCTCCCATAGAAAGGTCGAAATGACAAGGCTTTAGACCTCTTCACTAATAATTTCATAATCGTGCACGCATGCGCATAAATGGCCTTGGCGGCAAGAAGTGTGAGTGGGCCATTGAACAGGGACAGGGCACGACTTTGATCATTTTCTCTCAGGTTTTCCTACTTTGTTCATTTTTTTCTTCAGAAAATCCCATTCAATCGTTTTGCTATTAGTTTCTAATCTGAGTGGGATTTTTAGTGCTCTGTATAAAGACTTCATAATCGTGATTTTCCTGTTTCGTAGTGTGGCCCCCTTCTATCACAAGTAGTAGAATTACATCGTTAGTGTTCTTGGAGCCAACCTGTGCATTTTTAAACACGTACTGATGTCCAATGTAAATGTGCTGTACGTACATGTACATATGGCTCACCACTGAACCTGGTCATAGCTTAGAGTAATACCGAAAGAAATGGTATCTAGTTGTGTTTGGGGTGCACGACAAGACAAAGTGCAGATTCCAAAGAGAAAGAGATCTGGTTCTTCAGATTTCCTAAGTGCAGAAAGCAGCAAATCGAAATTGCCGTAAACTGATTAATTGGTGATAGTCATTGAAAAATGTATTACCTTACTGTGATCGACAAAAGCATACCAAGGATAGGTACTTGTGGTTTAGTCGCCTCTGGGTGCAACGCTATTGGTCTGACAAAAATTTAAGTATTTAGCAACCAAACTGACAGGGCTAATCGCGTACGTTACACCGCAGTTAGCTACGGTTCCCTATATAATAGGGACAGGGACCAGGTGAACTATTTTTAACTGGCGTAAGTTCCACCCGTCCTTTCATTTTTGAATAAATCTGGCTAAAACTATTAAAATATGTTTAATTATACAGATTATGAACTATTCCTCTGTACAGAAAGGTATTGATTTGTCATGAAATTGTACTTTATTGCTTTCATTCCAAACCCCGAAGTTCCCGAAATGAAGAGTTAACTTCGCTTTCAATTAAATATGGCCTACTCGTGAATGAAGTCTATGGGACCTTATTGGGCATGCTAATTATATTACAAAATATTAATTAAAACAATCACATTTTGAAGCAGCACTTGCAAATCTGTATTCAAAATGAAGTGGGAATCGAAGGGTACGTTTACGTGACGGCCAAAATATCATCTCCTCACACAAATGTCCAATTTGAAATGAGTCGTTCATTCACTTTGCTACAGGATGTTCTTTAAATGTCATCCCCCTTACAGAATCAGGGTTTGGGCGCGTGAGGGGCCAACTTTTTAACAACTAAAATCAAGTCTGCCTTACTTACGTATACAATCCTTTCCATTTTATAACATCGATAAGACATTACCATTTTGTCGCTTGTCCTCACTTACATGCAGCGTTCGGAGGCGATCCTGATCGAGTGACAATATTCGGCCAGAGCGCGGGATCGTCATGTGTTAGTTTACATTTGTTGTCTCCAATGAGCCGTGGGCTGTTCAAGAACGCCATAATGCAGGTAACTGTTTAAGTTTCTCGTCCAGTTATTGACTACACTAAATTAATTGAATAAAATGCTTTTTTAAGTATATACTTAAATATATCGCCGAACAATTTGTTGTTAGATGCACTTTCAATTTGTGTTTGAGAAAGACAGGCTTCACACAAGTAGGTTTTTGGTCTTCACAGGAGATTTCCTGGTGACCAAATATGAAAAACAAATCCAAAAATTGTTGCATCACTCAACATGTTCGTTCAAACAATTCGGAAGGGGGCTCTGTGATTGATTTTCGATCAGTAAATTAACCAATGAGATAATGCATTCTGTGTACAAAAACGAAAATAAAATAAGCTTTATTATATGCTTTAAGTGGTTACTGGTCACATTACATGTAGCTGAATCCAGTGGCGAGTCCGGGGGGAGAGGGCAAGTTTCCCCCAGACATGTTGCCTGTTGTTTTTGTTTTGTTTGTAGGGATTGAGAGCACCAGCATATTAGAGTTGGTATATACTGCCATCTTTCTTTTTTATTTGGGGGTAGTGAGGATTCTTTTTATGGATGAAAAAAACAATTTGGGGAGACATTTACAAAAAAAAATACATTTTGCGCTGTCCAAGACCTGGATACGCCACTGGCACGGTCCGTGTAAACAAATTGTTAGGATGAACACTATTGCCATATAAATTCAAATCCAAATACAAATCGTATTCCGACTGTTTGAAAAATAATTCAAGAAATTGGTCGGTTTGTGTTTTCATCTGTCAGAGTGGGTCGGCAAATACCGTCTGGTCCTACGTCGGTAGAAACGAGGCAAAGAGGAGAGCCTTCGCGCTTGGCCACCTTGTAGGCTGTGACCTTCCGGAAGGTGATTCCAAAGCCCTAGCCCAATGTTTGCGAGGCGTCTCGGTACTAGACATCGTACAGCAACAAAATGAAAAGGTATGATCGTTTTCGCTTCCAAGGTGACATCTGAGGAGCTCCTAGAGGTTTCAATCTCGGTTGGCAATTGCTTATATGTCTTTTGCTGTCAGTGAAAACTGATTAATTAATGAAATAATTATATATAGTTGGTTCTTGTATATCTGCGCAATACACCTCTGAGCACTTACTCCTTATTGTTTTAATTTCATTCCCTAGCTTTTCGAGTACCTTGGCGAGCCGCCACAACTTGGGTTTGTGTCCGTCACTGACGACCGCTTCCTGCTCGACGACCCGGCGTCGTTGCTCGAGAAGGGCGCCCTCAACGACGCAGCCATCATGATTGGGCACACCAGGGACGAAGGAATGCTGTTGATGAGCATTGCATTCAGTGAATCTCTCGACGCGGCGCCGCATGTCGACAAGAAGCTCTACGATCAGCTGCTGCCCATGACTGTCGTTGGTGAGTGGCCATCCATTTTTCTTCATCGTTTTGAGCTTACAAACAGAATTCTTTTTTTCTGGACTCCCCCACTCGAAGAGAGTACAGACTGAATGGGGAAAAATGAACATTTCTATGCAGGGTATTTACGCTCGTAAATTATGATGGAGAAAAATGGATGACCCCCCCCCCCAAAAAAGTCACCTTTTAGATAAAGCAGCGCCCTCAGCTGATTTGATTGAATAGCAAAAGTGGATTTTATTTGAACTCTTACTCCAGTTTAGCATCGATGGTGTGTGTCAGTTGAGGTTGAGCATGACAGCCATCTTTCTGGTGCTGCTGTTGTTTCGGAGAGATAGTAAGAAAGGTCTACTCATGTTCCTGTGAAACAAAAGCTCTGATCAATTATTTCAATCCGTATGCCCTAATGGGATCCTTGAAATGAGGTTTGGATATCTACTTGTATCGTTCAGAAAGTTTTTTGCTTGCAGTACGCTTCAAACGTTTGTCCCTATTTCCTTTCTCAAGGCCTCGGCAGTATAGACCCAATACTTCTTCAGGCCGTGAAACTTATCTACGTGAACGACAGTGATGCGTCAGAACAACCCGGCAGACAGTTTCTGTACTCTCTGTCGGATGCCATAGGGGACTCAGGCTTCGCCTGCCCCATATACCAATTCGCCAGGGCCGCTGCATCGGCCGGCCGAGTGGTGTACCGATATTACTTCACGCACCAGCCGGAAAAACTGTCATTCTTCAGGAGGAAGTGGACGGGAGCTTGCCACTCGGACGATCTCATCTTTGTCTTTGGGCTTCCGTTCTTGCCTCCACGTGACGAGGATTCATCGGAGGAGGAGCGTTCATTCTCGGCAGCTGTGATCAAGCACTGGTCCAATTTTGCCAAGACTGGGTAATTCGCTTACGTCTTAACACCTAGACTTTGGAGAAGACAGAAAGAGTTATACGTCTGAATCGACTTCAATTATAACAAACGCTTTTGATGGCCCTTAAAGAAAGCACCTCGTCGCTCAGCTTCGGTCTAAGGCGAAGTAAACCCTATTACTTACCGACTAATCATGCTGAACAACTTAAACGGGGACAAAGGTCATTTGAGGTTTCAGTGATGTTTATGGCAGAAACTGGTCTCATTTTCGTCCGTTTTTAAAATTCTGGCAACAGTCAAATAGTTAAAAACACATCATTATAAATTAAATCTATCCGCTGGAAACATAGATAGTTCTATATACTGAATCATTACACTAGAGGAAAAATAGCTTGCTTTGTTCACACAACAGAAATCCGAACTTGGGGCTGACAGCTGGGGAAGCAGGAGAGAGTGTTAGATCTGAGGAAGAGTGGCCGCGATTCATCGCGCCAGAATTCGCTCACTTAGAGCTGGCGCCGCGCATGAAAAACGGAGGAGCATTACGTGTGCAAGAGTGCCAGTTCTGGGGCGAGTTTGCTCCGGAGCTCATCAGAGTCGCCCGTAAGTAAATCTCCCGTCACTTCTCACCGGCAATAAGTATGAACGCCGATTCGTCCAGAGAAAAAAAACCGATATATTACAAATAACCGATATTACACAAGACATTTATTTAATCTGCACTTTCCATTTAGCATTCACTGTATGAGGTCGAGATAATGAGAACACCTCCCCCATCCCCCCCAAAAATCCCAATTTAGATTCTTGATCTGCCAGTACAGAAAACATGTATCACAAGATTATTGAAAGTCCCAAGCAAGCAAATTGTATGTTAATAAATTATTGTATAATTGATTATAATACAATTTATAACAACAATGAAAAATACTTTTATTTGTTTTAATATATTATTTTTTAAAACGGCACGAGTGACAGGTGTTTTTTTCGGGTTCATGCAACGTTTTCTTAACATCTGACCCTCCAAGACCAAGAATTCCTCACCCTATGGGACTTCAAAAAGCCTCAGCTCCATCAGCATTTAACATAAAGAAGCACATTATGACAGACACTTATTTTTCATGACATTCACAAGTAAATGATTCTTGACACATACAACTAGCCAACCGACTACCCGCCACAGTAAAAAAACCAACCAAACAGCTAACTTATTCCAAATTCACAAGTTAAAAATACTCATTTAACGAAACTTGACCAAGCACAAATACCTCATCTTAAGCATGTGACCCAATCCAACAGAATGAGTCAGAAGTCGGTAGAGCAACTTTTAAGTGAGAGGCTTTTAAAAGAATCTTGCACACATGTAAAGAAATGGAACCCCCTCAACAGGTTCCCACCCGCATATACTGTCCAGTCCATTTTTAAAAGCGTGCCAAAGTGGGAGAAACATCAAAACAAAATTTTCCATTTGTTCTTTCCTGAGCAAACTAAAGTAAAATTACCAAAAAATAAAGCTTTAAAATATAAGACTCATTTTGTGAGATCCAAGCACACATAAATTACTTATAATGTGATAACTTTTTTTGTTCCTGCAACACAGAGGATGCAGCTTTGTATCGTTCCGGTTCTGCCTGCGACAGAAAATGGACAGCTTCGAGGTCCCAGGATGAGACATGTTCGAAAGAAGCATGCCCTTGAAATCTGATAACTTTACAACAAGTGTTGCTAAAACAATATATTAAAGGCACTTGTTTATGAATTCATACCGAGGAGTAGGGGCTTCAAGCTATCGTGCTGTAAATGATTTTCAGTTTAAAGTTTCGAAATAAAAATGTAGTTTTAACGAATGTTTTTGGTAAGTGATTTCCAGTTAGAGCGTGCGTGACAGAAGAAGTAAGTGCTTTTGTTCGTTTGTTTTTGTTTGTATTAATTTCAAATTAATCGATATAAACTCCAAAGACGAAAACCAAGTTTGTTTTTTAATTTAACCATACATGTACAATTTTATATTGGCCTCGATATAAATAAAAGGTGCCTATTAGGCTAAATGCAACAATCATAGGTGAATACACTCATTTACAAAATACACATAAATCATATGCCTTTCACTGTTTAATTTAAGTGCTGGGAAAATGCACGCAACGCTACAACGTGCATCGTCTTCAGTTTGGCCGACGGTGGCTCCAATGGCCTACGTCCCTGTTGTTCGAACCAAAATGGTGGATTATGCGTCAGTGCACATGAACAGTGAGCACGCAATAGCTTCATACATGGCTTTCCATCTGTATCTTGAACAGCACCCCTTAGTGTCATATGTGTCGAACCCCCCCCCCTCAAATTTTCACGGCTGGCAATATAGTTTTAGTTCCCCGGCAAAGATTTACGCCCCCGTAAAATAGTAACTTGTTTCAATGCACGAACCACACACATTGAATACTATAATAGTTTACAGTCGCGCAAGTGGAACCTCTGACCCGGTTGACCGATCCCCAACCTGCCCGTCCATATCGATCGCGCCAGAAATCGTCGCTGCTGTACTCTGATCCCGGCAGGCATACATGTTGGACGGGTCAGTGCGGTGGCCGCAACAGCAGCTGCAGTTCCAGCGCGCAGCTTTGATCTGATTCAGTGTACGGCTTCTAATGTTAGCATCCGAGAAGAATGCCAAACTGACGAGGGCGCCTTGCAGTGACTTCAGGACGTCAGAGACGAGGCTGACAACGGTGACGTCAGCGATACTGGTGACCACGAAGAAGACCACGTTGGTACCAACCACGATCAAAAACTGCAAGGGCCAAAACGATGTTATCTATATTTTTATGGTACAGTCGGCAAAGCATCCAGGGGACACATTACACCAATTGTTACACACGCAAAATCATTGTGGTCAAAATCTAAACTTATTTATGGTACATTTTGTTTCCATTTTGAATATCAGCGTTGAAAATTAAGGCAGCGAGTAGTAATCGGAGATTTAAACTCTCTGATAACCCCTAATGATACAGTGTGATCGTCGTTAATTATACTTACCTTTAAGCAGAGAAGGAGGTTACCCATGGCCGTCCCGGTCAGTGGCACTTGGTAAGTGTTCCGCCGACTATCTCTAGACAACACTGTGCAACTCCCAATGGCGACTCCCGCAAAGTTGATGCACAGTAGCACCGCACCGGGCATACCGACTGCGAGGAACGGATGCAAGTGACCTCCAATCTTGTGCTCGGTGTCTCCATCCACGGCCCCCGGATCAGAACTTTTACTCCTCATGTTTCTCAAGACGCAACTAGACATCAAGACCAATGGGCAACCCCAAGCGATGGAGGATAGTAGAATGGGGTTGGAAAAGCACGCCCGCCATTTTGCTCTACCACTTGGACCTGATGGCGAGCCAAAGGCAAGCGTGTATATCACAATGGTAAGCCAGGAAAACGTAGCCAACCAGGAAAATCGCTGAATGGCCACTAGCACTACTTTCGACCAGCCCGTTAAGGAGACAACGAAATTGACCGGGAGGAAGACCTGCATCAAGAGCAGCGACACCAGGAGCTGCACGACGCTCCTCCCGGTGTGACTTCGCTTATCCGGAAGGACCAACACCGATGTTAACGTCGAGAGAAGAGCTAATATAGAGACCGTGCTGCCAGTAAGGCACAGTCTGGAGAAAAAGGCGGGCCATTTCCCTGGAGCCGTCACCGGGGTAAAGTCACAAAGATGAATGCTACCATTGGGCAACAGCCACATCTCACCGACAGGGAAAGGATGTCCGGACGGAGTATGAACAAGAATACTACTATTGGAATTTGAAACGTGGAAATCATCTCTACTGACTGTAATCAAGGGGCATTCCCCGTCGACAAATGGGTAGCAAAGGGTCACCGATGTTTTGATATTGGTGGTATTGGCTTTTGTGTCAAAATTGTAGTTCGTCTCCTGAAAAAAGTGCTCTTCGTAATAGAGCACGCCACTTATGTTGATGTAGCAAGTATTGTTGGCAAAGTACACTTTGTTGAGCTGGATGTTGTCAACAGTGTAGCCTTCACACCACGGGTCATTGGCGACAGTGGTCCTGGACGTAGCAACTATTCGAACTGATGTCACGTTAAAATAGAGCTCGCCCAAGTTGCCGCCATTTGTAACGGGAGCTTGGTCCATGAGAGTTACCAAAACAGTCGCTGATCTGAAATCAGCGACGATTACAAGAGTACTTTCATTTGTTCTACTCACCGATGAATGTCTCTCGTAATACGTGCGCACTGTTCCCCCGCTGATGTCGGGTATTGCCAGTAGCAAATCTTCAATGGAGTTATCGATGCCATGTAACAGCCCAGGGAGTGAAAGGTTGTTGTTTACGGGTAGGCTGCCGTGTAGCCGTGGGCCAACACATGCCTCGTCCTGTAGCTGCATTCCTTCCGGGCAGCTCACGTTTCTGCACGTGCTGCTGAAGGGGTCATACATCTGCGTCTTACTGCAGTTGCCAAGGACAGTAGGGGAGCTCGCAGGTCCTCTTCCAACGATCGTTTCAACGCTAAAGACGGCACTTCGATCCAGATCAAAGACGAGGTTGAGCGTGTACTCTGGGCTGACTCGATGGCGGCTCCCCGTGGAACATTCGGGAATTTCCTCCGAGTGATTGTTGCAAATCTTACAGTAGATGTTTTTGTAAGCAGTTTTGGTAACCGCAGTGAATACGATTGCGGTGTGATTCGTGCACAAAATGTCGTACTGGTTCGTGGTCACTCCACTGCTGGTGGAAGGGCAGCTGTCGACGTAGTTTTGGTAGCAGCGATGCGGGTCAGTCGACACTGACTGCGGTGGAGCCACATCGACTTGAGTGCAGGTTTCGACATCAGGCATCCGAGATGCGGGAGGGTCTTCCTCATCACTGGCCCGGCAATCCCAAAGTTGAACCGACCAGGGCTGGAGATGATCTCGTTTGATTCCATGGCAGAGGGCACAGTAGATGTTCTTGAAGACGATGTTGTCAGGGCCGTTGACCAAAACCTCCATGAATTTGTCGCTGTCGGCACCAGTCAGCTCACAATTGTTCCGGATGCCGTCAGACGGCCAGTCGGGCGGGCAACGGGAGACAGCAACAAAGTTGTCATGGAACGGGTCATCGTGGATCGGAGATAAGCAGCCAAAGTAGTCGGAGAACTCAGAGCCTCTTACCAACCTCGATATTTGACGAGGGTCACCCGGATCAATGCAGTTCTTCTGAAAATCAACGCAGCAATCACCGTAGATTGTACACTGATCGTCACACCTGCATAGCTCTCGATAAACCTCCGAACCGCGGCCGCTGACCTTATCGATGCACGACGTCGAGCAGCGCGCTCGGGACGAAGGACAGAAAGGTCTGCAACCTGCAGAGGTTTGAAGAACATTATAAACCGTTATAAATCCTCACCAGATCTGAGAACTTGAACAAACGAAAAGGAAAGGAAGACATTTCTAATCGAAACCGCATGAAAGCCAGCACTATACTTTGGGGCCTATTGACAAAACGAGTGCCAGTAAATTATGATACAGCTTTTGTTTTGAAATAGTTTTGCGCAAAATTTGATCAGATTTTTTCTTCTCAGGACGCTTTGCATCAGTTGATAAAGACCTCTTTGAAGTTCATTGAGCGTACAGTGACCGATTGTGAACAGTACTGTTATAATTTTGATCGAGTTCCAGCTCAAATTAAGGCTTTAATGGGCCGGACCGCGTGCCACGTGTTATGCACCATAAAAAGGGACAAGGTTATTTATGCGATGCGAAGGAAGAGAAGAGAATTTTACAAATCAAGCAAGAGAAACTAGTCTCACGTCTCAAGGAAAAAAGTAGTTCACCTGGCAACAGGAGCAAACAGATGCAGGCAAGCATCCATCCGAACACGGACAAAAACGGAGCGGTGTATCCGTTCATGTTGTCACTCATCGGTGTGGCATTAAGAGAGAGTCAGCGTTTTCATCATCAGTAACACCTCAAACGAAGAAAAAGTTGCGATGTTAAAGTTCTACGGTCACTGGGAACCGAAGCGGGAACACTTTGCAAGACAAGGAATCAATGTAACTGTTGACTGTCTGATCGAACTATAAACGTGCATGTAGTGAGGTGGTTTAAATACTGTTGTAAATATCTAATTTTCGTTTAATGAGGAAGCCGTTTCTTATCTACACGAGATAGATTCGGTTGAGAGGTGTCTTGTAAGTGTTCATGACGTCAGCCCCGGGTCTGTCACAGGGAGTTGGAGACGCCTTTCTGCAGTTCCTGCAATTAAGATGATTTATTCGTTGCGCAATTTAACAAAACACCTGTTTCTAATGAGTGAACCCTTACAAAACAGTGCTGTTGATGAGATTGGGATTGTTTATTGTGAGTACCCCTCCAAATGTAGGTTCGTCCTTTAATGACATTCCTGCTTAATAAGAGAAACCTTGATTTTTTGTAGAAGAGCATAATTATGTCAACTATTATTGTATGTTTGACATGAAGTCTTCAGAAGTGGGCCAACCAGTGTTAAAAAACACAACCTGCAAGAAAGGTTTTCCCGTGTATGTGTACTTTCACATTTTACTAGCTCAGATTGTGCATCTTATATGACATTTGCTGTTTTTCTCATGTTCCTTTTCATAACCAAAGGAGCAACCAAAGAGTACTGTGCCCATTGGGATACACATGTAAATGTTGCGCGCGATCGGTCGATCAGCATGATCACGCTTTTATGGCTATTCTGTTTAATAATAGCTCTATATGTGCCTGTATGAAATCTCTGACTTTATTTCCTTTCCGAAACAGTCTTCCATGCGCAGCTGTGAATGAGAAAGAAAAATGCAGTTGTCTGAAGGTGAATTTATTGTCAGATTGTTCAGTAAAGATCGAGCCATTGCTCAGATCATCCCGGTCGTGCCCAGTAGGCCTGATAAAAATGGCTACCTTAGTGACCGTCAATGAGCGAGTGTTCTATAATCGTACGTTTTCTGCACTCTAAGTCTCAAAATCCTGGCGAAAGAGATACAAATGTGAAATACATGTTGTCCTACAATAGCAATCTAAATCATGAGTATCAAAGTCCATCATAAAAGAAGCGTTTGCTTTGTTTCCTGAATCGATTTTGTCGTCTGCCTTCTTGTCGTAGGCATAGGGCGCGAGAAAGAGCAGGTGCGCTTCTTTGTGAAGGAAACACGTCACAACTATGAAAGCGAAAAAAGGAGTTTGTCACTTACTGTCTGAATCCATGTTGTGTGTTTGGTTTCCATACTCTTGAAATTGTTGATCTTTATGAGTATGTTGGTGTGATTGTAGGCCTATCGGATGATTTAAGCTGGAAAAAAGCACTTTGATCCGATTGTTTCTACAGCAACTATAGGATGTAAGCCTTTGTCAAAAGATTGGTCATTTCTAAAGATTCTCAAATTCAAGTGAAATTGTACTACGCTCTTGTTCGACCCATCATTGAGTGCTTGCCCTGTATGGTACCCTGGTCTTTGCTCTTTGCAACATTCCTGAGAGAGTGTTCGAAGTTGTTTTTTTGATCATGCTAAGTTTACCTCAAAGACACATACCTGGATTTCACACTACTAACTTAGACTATTCTGCCCATCGCATTCAATGTAGACACCCCCTCTGCTTTATAGGTTAAATTTCCTGTCAGTAGTTTTTATTGCCAAAAGTTTGTGTAAACATTGAAAACTTGTCCATAATCCACAAGAGGCATGTAGACAGGGTCAAATTTAATTATTCATTTCTCCTTACGTACACAAGCATTTCATAATTCATTATTTGTTAGATTTCGCAGACTGTGGAATGCCTTCCCGTTGATGTTGTTAATGAAATTGCCTTTGACCTCAACTCTTTTGTCCTAAAATTGAGAAACGTCTGGCTTTTCCCTGATAGTAGCATTGTCTGAAGTTCATCCATGGATATCGGTATTATAAATGTACATGATAAATAACTTATGTACAACATGCAACTTTTAGTTACGCACCTCAAGTAAACCTTTTTTTTTTTTTTTTTGGTTATTTTGTCCCGAATTTTTTATGACTTTTTATTATTTTTTTTAATGTAAATATTGTAAATGTAACCATAACAGCACAACTTAAATTTTATTATACATGTATTTCTCAGTCTTAATTAAATAATGTCTACCAACAAACCCCGGTGCAATCTTAAAACTAACCGGCAAAGTGGATCACCATGCATTCTCGTCATACGGACATGCTGACTTTAGTAACACTGAATTTTGTTTGTATAAATCTCTAAATGTGATTTTAATGTGTTCTTGTATTTGTTGACATTTTAGGAGACCCTCTCGACAGTGATTAAGTTTGCTTGTAGGTTATCCTTCTCCTTCAAGGGAGTTAGCAAATGTTGTTTAAGTCTGTTGTTTTACTTGGCATTGGATACCCTGTGTCTACAGCTGTATTCCCTGTGAAAAATAATAAATAAAATGAAACGAAATGAAATTATATCCATGCATCTACTTCCAGTGCTCACGTGCCTCGCACAAATATAGAAGTGTTGACCTCTGTTATTCAAGTAAAACCATCCAATGAGTGCTCGACAAAAATTACTCCATGCATTTGCCCTTCCAGGCGACCTATAAATTATGGTGGCCGTAGAGGGACCCTCCAATCGTCAATATTGCCGTCAATATTCGCGACTGAAGAGCGAGTCCCCCGGTTAGCCGGTGAATAATCCCCGTTGATATGCAGCTGCAGCTTATTTCCATGTGGTTGGAAGCCACAGTGCTGAAAATTGAAAGGAAAATGAACGATGAGGATGTTAGCTTTAATTTAATATGTGTCTTGAACACCTTTTAAACTTTTGAGTATTTTTTCCTGATTTTTTTAAGTTGGGATATTAATTTTATCACTGTTGTATATGGCGACTGATTTACTGGTCTGTATCGGTACCCTGAACACACCCTTAACAGTTACTGGTTACAGCGCCCTCAATAAAAAGTCTAAACATTAAAGTTTCATTACCTCGAACCTTGGACGGGCAGAGGTGCTTTATCAAACCCCTTTATCCCCCTTGGTCCTGCAAGGGATAAGCCAATTCCCAGGGCCCTATTAGGTGGGCGCTGGTGATGAGGGAAGGGTGGTGGCTTTGATTAGTCCGCCCCCAATCTCCCCCGAAAGATAATGTTGGGGACTGGCAACTAGTCTACCTTGCCGATACGGTACGAGCGCTTAGCAACACAATAGTCAGATACCGAATACACAGATTACGGGTTCCTGTCAGTAAGTACTCAGGGACTCCACAGAAAACGCTAGCAACAAACATGGCAGCCGCCGGAGGTGAACGAATTGGAGAAGACGGGGCCTATTATTTGGAGCGTATCCTTAAAAAAAATTGATAAGCAATTTAGCTTTGTGACTTTCTGTGTAATAGTTACTGCACTTGTGCCCAAAAGTCTTGATTTCGCATGGGCTGTGTTGGTTTGTGCAGCTTTTCTACTGCTTGCTTGCCCAAACATTTGCCAATCAAACAAAGTTTTAGTTTAACCGCCATGACCGCCTGTTGGCGTGCTGCCTTGCTGGTTCTCATCTGAGCGGGGGCTGGGACAACTCGACGTTTGTCAGCTGCACTGGGGACAACTCAGCCGTTGGGACAACTCGACTTTTAAACTCGAGCTATTAAAACATTAAACACATGGAAAGCATGGACAGACAAATCGACCGTTTGGTACAAGTTGTCCATTGAGGCAGGTCGGCTTGTAATGACATGAATGAGTGTGTGTGCACTTTTTCAGTCACTCCACTCTTGAAACAGTGGATATTTAGCCGTCGCCAGCTAAAATTAACAAGGCCTAGCCTAGGCTAAATGATATGTAGCTTAGGCACATGCTGAGTAGGCTAACTGAGGTTTTTGGACTTGTTGAAAATTCTTACTGTAACAAATCATAGTCTGGCTCTATGCCAACATAGGCCTAGTCATCGTAATTTCATATTCACATGGTGTGAATCAGACCATTTAACAAATTTAGACTTTTCCCCTAACAAAATTCTTCAGAGCTACATATCAGGAAAAGAAAATGTCATACTCTGTTATTAAATGTTGGAATCAGTTTCAAAAAAATAAATGTATGCCTAGAATAATTTTGGGGGGCAAAACAAAAGTCGATGGCTGGGAATTGAACCCAGATGGGAGCACTTCAAGTCTTCATGTTCGCTCCCTAGAAATATAAGCTATCAACTAGACTTCGGACCCATTTTGAAATCTGGTGGTAATTTGATAGCCTTCATAGGCTTACTCGTGTATAGACATCAAAGAGGGCACTGTCTTCCTGTAGCTGGCTAAATATCATTTAGTTAAGGTTAGGCGGCAATGGATAAATATCCACTGTCTAAAGAGAAACGAAGGAAAATAGAAACAATTTCTGACTCAGGGTCAGATTTACTGCTCCCCTCACCGGCAGACTAGCTACTGACATGACTGATCATCAGTATGGCCGGGCTGCCTGTGCAGTATGGATGGTGTGCTGCACCACTGTGTATGCTACATAGATGTAGTCATCATAGCCTTCACACCATACTGGTTGGTTTTCTATTTCATTGACTCATTCGGACTCATGCTTGGCATATGGCTTTTCTTACCGGAGCATCTCAATATTTTCTCACAATTAGGACTTCCCCATTCTTTCTTCTGGTGAAATTTGTCTGTCAGTGTGCCATTTGAAGTGCCTCAAAAAAGTTAGAATTCATCACGTCAGAGCAACAAGGTCGTATCTTGTGTATAAACAACCTTGTTGCACCGACACGACAAATTGCTCTGATCGCATGAACTAATTATGTGAAATTATCTCACCTCTTAAATTCTACAGTTGTCACAATATCTATAATTTGTAAAGGTTATGCCCTTCCTTGACTTAGTCTTACATAGAGGCATCACTTGCTGCTGATTCCGACGATGAATTCACCTATGAAGAAGTCCCAATCGATGATGACTTTGCATCAGGTGAGGTTTCAATGGGTTTTATGTTCCTAAACATTTTTGCAGGTTAAGCCATTTCTGGTCATGCAAGAAATGTAAGACCAAGGGCTTTTATATAATTTTATTGTTTTTAATGCCTCGATCAATTTTCAAATAGGTTCTTCTTTGAACATTCCATTTTTCATTATGGTTATTCCATTCATTCTCAAAGTCTCCCATTAGTAATTTGATGGAATCATTTTTCATTCATTTATGAAAGGTTTGTATTTCCACTCTTTTGATGCAGCTCTGATTTCTGGAGCTGTTTCATCCAGGCTCCCTCTTAATAACCCCCATTTCTTGGTCTGTCTGTGATTCAGAACCAGACGAGGACCTCCATGCAGCTGTCAGAACCATACAGGAGGCGCAGGAGGATCAAGAAGCCCTGGTCAGCATTCTTGCCATTTCCATCTCCGTGACGGCTTCATGGCAACTTGTAGACAACAAAAATCATCTAATATCACAGACAGCAATTGCAAATTGATGGGTTTAGAAACACATTTGATGTGCTTGCTTTATGTGGAAATGGCAAAATAAGACGTTGAGAACAGTCCGTTTTAAACATAGATACATGTACTGTGGAACAGTATTTGTGCGATGTGAATAATACGCATAGTGTTCAAAGGTTTTTGGTCAAAGATTTGCTTGTTGACGGTGATGCCTTGGAAGCTTTGCCCCGTGTTGAGTCTTAAAGGGTCCTTATAGCCAAACATTTTTCTTACACAGGGTTTTTGTACAACTTTACCCCCCCCCTTCTCCTTTGTATGAAAAATGTTTAACATCTCTTTTGTGGGGTCTTGTGTATTGAAAATGTTACTGTTTATGCATTTAAAATTGTCCCTTCTTTTTTGGGGGGGACAACTGAGGGCTTTTTTGATGTGATGCCAATAAGGGAAGACAATGTTCATTTTAGAAATATTTCCATTAAAATTAGGAAACTGGAATTTGCTCATTGAAAATGTTACTTAGAATGTTGTTCATTACTTTATTGCCATTCACCTAGAGGAACTTAAAATTCTGGAAAGTTAGGTCAGCACAGAATGAAAGTTCAAGCATTTTTTTGTTCACAATCAGTGTAACATCGACGTTTTCTTTCAGGGATGACTCGCAGTTTTGCCCTTGAGTATTAAAATATATTCATTAGCATAAACACCCAAAAGACCCCAAAATACCCTTTAATAGCAAAACAGCAATAATTGAGACAAGTGTACTTTCAAGGGTTGTATGAAGAACGCATTCCATAAACCCTTTAATACTCTGTTGATGCAGAGTTTGAAGAGGGATTTATTTCAGTTTTTGGTTTTCCAACAGATGCGAGGAGAAAGGTTGGTTCCTCCACCTGTCAACCTGAGGCCAGAGGTGGTGGACGATTTCGTGCGCAACTTCCTGGTGAAGATGGGAATGATGCGTACCATGGACTGCTTCCAGACAGAATGGTAACAAACGAAATGCCATCAGTCATTTGCAGTTAGCTCATATGTAGGCTTGCCTTTGGTAAAGAGAACCGTCGATAGCTCGCACTATGGGATTCGAGCACCAGCAAGTGTCAAGGGTAAGCTATGGTCTGAACGACTTGGCTACGGCTCACAGTATTACAGGTGCCTATGTATGGAAACCGCCACCTAGCAGCTAAAAACCAGTCTCCATAGATGGATGTGTTAATTCCTAGCCAGAGCCACGTTATTCATACATGACCTATGCTTTGCATCGTTGCCCCTCAGGGTATTGGCATACACTTGGAGTGTACATCACATGATTACGATCTCTGTACCATGTCAACGCCACATTAGGTATGAACTGCAGCAGCGCGGCCTCCTGAATGAGGAAGATGTCAAGACCGTCCCTGACTTATACGTTCACAACCAGCAGCTGGACGACCAGGTCAAGACGCTGAGGAGAGATTTGGAAAAGTTTAAGGATGCAGCGAAGTAAGTTTGGAGTGGAATGTAAAAGTAGGGGGAAGAAATTGTTTTCTACTAAAATTGTCTTATCAGTTTGGTACTGTGCAGTGTGGTATGATCACAAAAGCCTTGAATGATCACTGAGACATGGTTCAGTAATTAAGATTTGTCAGCTGACATCAGAGTTTCTCAATTCATTTAGAATTCTTGAAATAATTTACCAGTTGATAACATGCTTAATGGTTAACTGTATTAGATTATGTGAAGTCACCCTAATATCAGAAACTTCAGTGTCATCTCATTCACTGTAATATTAGGAACTTTTGCTTGTTTCTTTTGAAGAAATTTCAGTGAATAAAAAGCAAATCTAAAATGACCAGATTTGAGTTAAAGAATATCATCGAGTATCGTTGTCCATTGCAAAAATCCAAAATTTGTGAAAAAAGGCGGTATTCGGATACACTATTGATATGGAGATTGGGATCGAATTGAATTTTTGGAGGCATTCATGCTGACATACTCTGTGACCTTGTCATGACTTTTCTTTTCGCAGTAAAGCAAAGGACACTTACGTCAAGCTGCGAAAGGAGAGAGACTACAACCGCATGCACCACAAGAGAGTGGTGCAGGAGAAGAACCGACTGATTGAAGACATTAAAAAGTAAGGCTATGCAACGTGCTTCGACACTCTCACAGATACAGAATGAGGTCGCTAAAGCAAATTTATTTTTGACAATTTTTAATGTTGGATTGGGAAAATAAAGGGCTTGCTACTCATACTGGTTGCGTCCATTATTATTGCATTTTTGTACCAAACCATCACAGCCAAGAGGACGGAATTGTACATGATCTTACAAAAAAAAACAAATTGCAAAAATAGATAAAAAGAAATACATTAAGTGACATAAATGTGTTAAAGATGCACAGATAGAAATTACTGAAAGTTGGGTCAAAATCATATGCCAGTATAAGTACACTCAACAGTTTTATAAAAAAAGACACAGGACAGGTATTTCGCTCATTGTTGCCACAGTGCACAAGGCACAGACAAAAGTGCTATCTTCCCTCGTCATGGGGACCAGTACACACACGTGCTGAAACACAGACGCTGTGGGGACCAAAAATGTCATTGGGACAAATTTTTGTTGATGTTGACTTTTCAAACAACAACAGATTCATCCCCTCAATGTGATAACGGCTTGGGCACGTGTTTGTCCAGAGTTTGCGATAAACACAACTGTGAATTGCTTTCAAAGCTCAAGGCATTGTGTTTACATTGCTTCCTACAACATACCTTGCTCCCATAGACTAAACAATCATACACGTTTGAGGATCGCTCATGGGAAATAACCTGTTCCCTTTGGGTCTGGTCCCTACGCTAACACCATACAGACTGGTAGGGTGAAAGCCATTCATTTCTTCCTATGCAGATTGAAGAAGCACTATGCCTCCTACGAGCCAACTTTGCAGCAGTTGAAGCAGAAGTATGAGATGGCCATGAAGGAGAAGATGCTGGCCAAGCTGGAGCGAGACAGAGCCGTCAATCAGGTAGAAATTCCACCGGGGCTTTGTCTGATTGCTGTACAAACTCTTTATCTTGTACTTGGAATTTGGTTGAATTTCAGACAAATTGGCAGTGTTGGTAATGCCTCATCAGATTGAAATCATTTAGTGGTAAAAGTTTGTATTGTGGTAACTTTGTCTAAAACTTGTTTGAATAGAATTTTTCTTGGGCTATTAAAAGTTCAAATAACTATGTCCTGTTGTGGAGATGAGTCCAGGAACAAGACTCACCCTTTCTACTGTGAGTTGCCGTCAATACAGTTATATGAATCTGTTTTGCCATCCACAATTTTTTCCTTGTACATCCATTAGCAAAATGTTTTGCCATCACCCATCCATCCACTTGAACAGGTTGCTGGCCTCCAGGCCACCTTGCGGAACCTGGAGTCAGGCAGTCGGGACAGTGGGTCCCTGGAGCTGTCCAAGGCTGAACGCCGGCTGGTCTACGCCTCGGGGGTGGGCCCCACTCAGAGCGCCGTACGCCAGGCCAGGGAGATGCACACCCAGCCCAGCCGACCTGACCCCGACAACATGGACGTCACAGCTCAGCCCCAGCCCAGACACCCCGATGTAAGTCTGCTTTGTAATAATAGTATCAGTCGTCTGTTAAGTGACTCCCCCAGTGACTAAGAATGTGACCCTCACCTCACTGATAACGTTGTGTTATTCACCCCAAATAACATATCCAAACAACAATAGTTTTCATTCAAGAATCTGCTGCTAGCCGGTGTTGTTTAACTTTATACCACCTGTTTTTGCCTTTCATTTCCCATTAATTCTGGGGCCTTGATATTTGCACCACAGCACATTATTATGTTTCTTGGAAAGTTTGACGCATACTGGAAAATTCTGTGTAATCAGAATCCCTGTTCATAAACTAGGTACCCCAATGACTAATTGCCGTTTGATTTCCGAGATGTATTTCAGTTTATTATATATAACGGGTTTGCCCTTACCCAACGTATATTAATAAACACTGTATGCTCAGTGCTTGTCCGAGAGCTTGCGAAAAAAAAAAAAAAAAATACATCTTGAAAATAGTTCGCGGTACCCGCAAGCTTTGTGGTC
>NW_019091527.1:28246-65205 GCF_001949145.1 Acanthaster planci
TACATCTGGAAAATATTTCAGTTTATGTTTCTATTTTGCCTTTTGTTTTGAAAACGTTTTTAGGATTCTGAATTCCCAGTGGACACAGGTGTCAACCCACAGCTGACTCACATCAAAGGCCCCTCTGCCCACCTGACTCGCACCGGAGGGTTTCGCCTGACCCACACCATCCAGGCACACACGCTGGCCGTCAGTGGGTGCGTATCCCTTCCCAGCCTCCCACCCCCACTTCACACCTTTCACCTCCACAGAAAGCCACCAACTCCCCAGAATACCAAACAATCGTAAACCAAGATTAAGCACCCAATTTAAAAATGCATTGGCCTCATACTTGGCTGTATTCAACCGAAGACATAAATTGTTTGTAGAATCTTTGAAGGTACATGACGACAGTGTTTAACTTAGTTTTGGAGTGGATAACCTTTGCTTGAACTGGTCTGATGTACATGTGTAAACATGAACAGTTCTTGATGTACAGGTGTATTTGCCGTGCAAGAAGAGTTTGGCCAATCTCTTGATGAAAATCGTATGCTGTGATGGGGTCATGATGGCTTTTACTGGGAAAAGCAAACTTTTCTATTCTGCTTTGTTGTCATTTCATTTGACGTATGACTTGAACAAAGAGATTTTTGACAAATGGGAAGAGCCAGTACCATTGGGCCGGGTAGTTCAGATAGTTGAGCTCTGGCACAGTGTGCATGAGATCACAGGCTCAAATCTTGTTCCAGTCAATTTCTTCCTTCGTCTTTACGAGAAATATGACTTGTAAAAATGATGAATTGACACTGCATAATTTCAAAAATATGAAGAAGACACTTGAATGGCTGTTTTGCTGATAGGTTTAAAATGACAGGTGAAATGATGTATTCGAAAAGTTGAGAAGAATTTATGTGATCAAGACATATATCGTGTTTGTTTGCCTGTTTTCTTCCGCAGCATTGCCCTGCATCCTCGCAAGCAGATCCTGGCCACGGTGAGCGACGATCACACCTGGAAGATGTGGGCCATCCCCAGTGGGGACATCATCATGACCGGAGAGGGCCACACCGACTGGGTGGCAGACTGCGACTTCCATCCCAGGTATGTAGACCGAACCTGTGGCAGTGTGGAGCCGGCCGTAGCGAGCCTGTCTTTAATGGTGGACGACCTTTAAACGATGGATTCATCCACCGTCAGGGATAGAATCCTTTTCAGACCAGATCTCACCTTGTTTGCTACTTCTTAACACCACTCCAATTTAGCCTCCTTTTACTAGTAGCTTAACTTATACATATAAGACTAGCTCCACATAGGCATCAAAGTTGAGGTACGTTCAAAATCATGTGGTAACATGTCTAGTGACAGAGCATTTCAGCACCACAGTTTACCACATCTGTCCAAACCAATTGGCTGTGGTCTGGAGTAGCACACCCGTCTATTGGAAGTAGCTGCAGCCGCTAGTCTGTGGCTTAGCCATAGCCACCCATGTCATTCCCAGCTACAGCCATAACATCTGGATGCAGCCTGAACATTGTATGGGCTGACAGATCAATTCTCTGTCTGGTTGTTGCAGTGGAGCCCAGCTTGTTACAGCCAGCGGCGACGCCACAGTCAAGATCTGGGACTTCTCCAAAGCAGAGTGCGTGCACACCTTCACCGAACACCAACATGCAGGCAAGTCAATACGGACAGTTCACAGTACAGTGTGCCACCGAGAGGTTTCCATGGAGTGGCCATTTTCCAGGTTTACAGTTGGCATTAGTGAGGATTTTGAGTTTCAGAGATTGGAGCAGGTTTTGCTGCCTCACAAAGACATCATCTTGTGCTCAAAACAAGCTCACTAATCTACCCTTATGAACAACAGGGGACAATTCAAGTTCCTCGCGCACAGCCAGTGAACGGAATTTGTCAGCCACTTACCACAGTGCGCTGCAAACAAACAGCTTTGTTTTGCCATCCTCTTGTTGGTGCACTTTATTGTTAATCACTCATATCGATGACCGTCAATGAATATGTGATCTGTCACCACAAAATGCGCTGAAAGTCGGAATTTTCAAAAATTGAGATATTGGTGTTGTTGAAGTCAGCGGAAAAAGACCTTTCCAGTGGTATATACATGGAACACTTAGGGTAAAAGTATCACTCTTTTCACTATTTCAGACCTGGTATGAATAATGCTGTCATCAAAATTGCTGAAAAAATGACATTTTTAAATAATGGTCCTGTGAAATGTTTGGAATTAAATAGGAGACAGGTTACTCTCTCCAAATATTACAAAACCTCAAAAATGACCTCCGCTTCAATATCACTTTGAACCTCAAATAGGAAAGAGCAAGATGCGGCTTTACTTTCATTTTGTTGTAACCAGTCACATATTTGTATTTTTAAGCTTTTTGGACATGGACATGCGTAGTGTGTATTTATTTATTACTCATCAAAGTCCTTATTTAGTCTTGTCTATGTCAATAACTTGTACAAGTATTTTTGTCTGTACAGTTTTTCAAGTCCTTTGACCAAAAACACAGTTGACAAATTTAGAGATCGAACATACAGTTGTATAGCTCAGTTTACAAGTCCCCCTGCACAGTATTCTGGAGGTTGCATATTTACATTCCATTTATTGGATTTCCTTGATCAACCTGATGTTGAAGTTTCAAAAATAATCCAGTGCCCTGAATGTTTGGTACTGCTTCGTGCACTTTTGTCTGTACCTCTGAAGAGTGGTGTCCTATCCAAACCATAAAGGGCAGCAATGACAAGCCAAATCAAGTCAGGTGTCCAATTGGTTAACATCTGTCTGATTGTGTTTTTCCTCAGTGTGGGGCTGTGCTTGGCACACCTGCGGAGACTTCATAGCCAGTTGCTCCATGGACAACACCTCCAAGGTCTGGGATCTCAACAGGTGAGGAGAGCAAGAGAAATCACACTGGTTGCCCCAATTTGGCCTCAAGTCACTGTTGCAGTGCTCAGATTATACATCTCCGGACCCTGTCACAAGATGACTCAAACTTGGTGACAACCAATTCTTTGGAAAAAAAAAAGGTGCCTGTACGTGCAAGTGGTTAGTTCCAGTGCTTTAAACTGCAACTTCCGCTAGGCGTGTGTGTATGGGTGTATCTCTCTTACATATGCTGACAAAGTTACCTTGAATATAAAATTGCATTGGATTTTACTGCAAGTATAATTAATCTTAGTTGTATGATTCTGGTATACGCATCGCTATACTGGTGTGGGCCTGTAGTGTAATCACCCCCTCACTGGTGAGAAAAAAAGAGAGATGTCGGACCAACACTTGAACAGTTGTTCTGGTGCCCATAGTGTAAACACACAGATTCTAGCAGCGTTTACACCTGCAGACGAAAGTTAGCTGTGTTCACGCTGTGTCGAGTGTGCAACAACCACTGCTCAGATGATTTTTATGGGCCCAACAGGACATTGGTGCTGAGTAACAAAAGCATCAGCTGACCTATACTGGGAAGCTTCAAGTATTAACAAGTAAATCCATAACAACTTTGTCTCATGTCTGTGCAATTTCAGCCTGCGATGTCGCTTCACACTCCGAGGCCACACCGATTCCGTCAACAGCATCATGTTCCTGCCATATTCCAACACGCTGTTGACCTCCTCAGCTGATAAAACCGTTTCCCTGTGGGATGCAAGAATGGTACTTATCCACCCCTCTTGCTCACCCCTTGGCTGTGTGTCCAAATTATTAGCGTTGCAACATGTCTCCTTCCCACATTTAAATTAAAATCAATTTTTTTGTTAGCACTAGCGTTCATTGCTCTAAATTTATCAAGTGCAAATTCTGCTATTGATATTTTCATTATAGAGGAGGCCCAGAAAATGGGGGAAAGGTCCCATTTTCCATGAAATTTCTAAGATATTTTAAACTTTTGCACATAATTTAAATAATAGTATACTCATCATATGGACCTAATTTGTCAGCATACCCTTGATATATGTTCTTCAGAGCTGTTAAGAAGAGTACATCAGAAGATGTCATGTGTTGTAATGCAGTTCTCTCTTGATTATTATAATATCTGTCTCAGGTATAAACTTTATGATTCTTTTTAAAGAATTACTTCTTCAGAACGTTTTATTTCCGTCATCAACAGGGCATCTGTGGGCAGACTTTCTACGGTCACTTGCACTCCGTCAACCACGCCACTTTCAACCTCAAGGGAGACGCTGTCGCATCCTGTGACAGCTACGGCAACATCAAACTCTGGGACGTGCGCACCTGTGCTCCTATGGCAACCGTGGACATTGGGCCCCATCCAGCCAACCGAGTTGCATTTGACGGATCGAGCTCAGTGCTGGCCATTGCAAGTAACGATGGTACCACCAAGATGTACGAAGTCGCAAGTGGACAGGTAAGACTTTTTCTCTTTAGTCCTCCAGATTTTGTGTCAGTGCTGTCTTCCAAAATTTGCCTGTTCATGTACAGCGTACGTAATTTGTGTTTTGTGAGGCTTACAATCACCTGATCCAGATGTAATCTGAAAATGGAATTATTACCCAAAAGATAATAATGTTTCAATCATACATATGTGGTTTGCTCCGTTAAGAAAAGGCTTATATGTTGAATGTTGATTGATTCAATTCTAAGGAAACATTTCTGAATCCTGATGTCAAACAAACTCCCTGTTCATCATGATATTTTCAATCATGGTGGCTCTGCTTCCATCGTCTGTCCATTAAATATGTATGGGTGATGTATTAGACACATTGGCCCACTATGGCCGGTCTGTTGCAGTTTTCCAACAGAACTGCGGGAGTACCCCGTTTCAGCTAACACTTTGCATTTGCCAATCAATACATTGGGCCAATAATCCAGTGTGTTTTAAAAAGCCCTGTTAACATAGGCAGGTCCTATTTGTCTGACTAAGTGCTGATTTTTCTGTTTGGCGTAAGAAGTTTGCAGTCAACACGAGACCCAAGATCAAAGTCGTCAGGTCTAAACTGCTTCAAGTTTCCATGAAGATTTTTTTTTTCTTTCATGTGGAAAAATTCTGCCAGGATCAGAATGCCAGGCCTTCCACAAGTAACTCTTAAGATTCGCTTTAAATTTTTGTGTGTTTTTTTTTTGGTTATTAAACTCTCAGTTTTGGTTTTTATTTTGTTTTGCCTTCAAAGGTGTCCAACTTGGCTGGTCACGAAGACGCGGTGCATTCGGTCTGCTTTGATAAGTCAGGCGACTTTCTTGTCTCTGGCAGTAGTGACTGCACCGTCAGAATCTGGTCCTAGATTCTCACCAGCTCTGTAAAATATTTATGTGGTGAAACTTGGAATGATATAGTTTTGTTTAGTTTTGAGCTTGTAAATGATGTGAGGATGGCTGCTGTCTTCGATGGTTGAGTAGAGTGGATGAGGAGTTTCAAACTTGAACTCTTTCGGTCAGAGATTGAAAAGGTCCTGTCAGTAAAAATACACATTTCTCCAAAGATTTAAATGTCACATACAGCTTTTATAGCGACTCACCCAGAATTGTGAGTAAGATAAACTCAGTCTAGATTCAGGGTTGTGGAATTGTAAGAAGATCAGATTGTAAACAATCAAACTACAAAGGTACATCATTTTAACATGAAACACATTCAGATAGAATGTATAAAAAGAAACCTGCTCAGAAAAAAAACCAAAAACACTGACATTCCTTCCAGTTGCAGAAATTCCATTAGTAATACACTTTCAGACGTTTTTATGTGATTTTTCCCTTTTCTCCATCCACCTGCAAGAGGAAGAGGTTTGATTGAGATCCTCTGTTTGAAATGATTGTCAATCACGAGGCAAGGTTTAGCTGAGCAAAAGAACGGCGGTTGGTTGTTTTCCCCTAGCCATACATTCAACAATTCACCGAATGCATTTTTACACTCTAATTGGAGGTTTGAAGCCTTCTTTTGGGATTAGACAGTGGAGTGCGTGAAGTAGATCCGTTCGCACTTGCATGTGTGTATTTGAACTTATTGTATATACACGTATCTTCTTTAAGGTTTACCAATTATTTTGGATTTACCCTTGTTTTCTGTAAAGGATTTCCTCCCTGAACATTCATCTCATGGAGGTATATAATTACTCTGTTGACTTGTTCTAATAATTGATTAGAAAAACACAGCAGTTTGAAGTTAGTTCTCTTATTGGTCATGTGGCGAGGCCAGTTGAATCTGAGAGAGTGATTGAAATGTGTTACATGTAACGTTACACCTGCTTTGGATGCAGCTAGTACATAGTTTAGAAATTCAGGCCAAGATTAACAGAACAGGAACAGCACCCCATAGAAATCTTGAATTCAACCATGATACATCAGCTTTCTATCCATTGGCCATTACATGAACTTGTTGCACAGTACAGCAATTGAGAATCACCGGTTCTTTTCAGAACCCCACATGCTCCAAAAACAAGGAGATTTACCCATAGTGTTGCCGGCAACCCATCTAGTTTACTTGCTTCCTCCACCATGGAAAGTTTCAAATCTCAGTACAGTCATTCTCAATAAAAACTTCATCATATCTTTACACTCCGCTCCTTTTGGTTAAATGCACTAAAAGGTGCACTTTTTAAAAACCTGAAATTATCCATGTTTCCCGGGACAAGTGAGAGCGCTGTTGCTTTGGTGTCATCCAGGAAAGCGTGGTTTATTGCATAGGTTTTTCTAAAATTGTGAACCCAGAATTTACTTATTAAAACATTTCTAAGAAAAGCTTTGGTGCTCACGTATTGCTATGCACATAAACCTTAATGAATTAGTAAAGAAGAGAAAATTTAGTCCAGCGAAATCTACAAAATGCAAGACTTTTCAGCTTAAATAAACCAGTGCAACATTAACACTTTATTCCTGGGTTGACATCACAGTTTTGCTCATGAAAATAGAAATACTCGGCATGGAAATTGAAAAGGCAGCAAACTACCATTTGAAATAGTGAATGAAAAGTTCAAAATAAGGTTAACTGAGACACAAAGGTGCACTTTGAAGGTTTGTAATATTAAAAACCAAATTGATTGCAGCTACCCTTTAAAGGCGGATCCAAAACCATTTTGGAGGTGGGGGCTAGCTGGGCCAAAAGTTTGGAATTTTGTATGTATAATTTATAGCCTTTCTTGGGGTTGAGGCTACATTTGGGGCTTTTTACACGCTGTTTGGAGGAGAAAATGAAATAGACCTTTCATTGTTAAACGAAAAATTGGGTTATTTTTGGGGGGCAGCATGGCCCCAGCTGGCGCCACTCCGGATCTGCCTTTGCAGAGCTTAAGCAGTAACTCCAGGTAATGAACAAGAATAACCGATAGTTTTCCCGGGTAATTTAGCACTTTTTTCATCTAAAATTGCAAAAAAGAAAGTTTAATTTCGTCAAAGAGTGGTCACTCGCGCCAAATTTTGATTCCAATTTCAAAATAACACCACTAAATTTCACTTTCAGATCACTGTAATTCACGAAAAGAACCGTTCTTATTCGCCCTGTTTATCGTCATTTTTGTCTCACTCCTGAATGGTGTTGAACTTGAAAGCAAATTGAGTTGGTTTTTTTGTCATTTATTTTACCGATTTTATCATTCCCTTTCGTCAGAGGCATGATTGAAAAGTTTACGAAAGACAAGATACACATGTACCAGTAATCTCGCCTGATTAACGAGAGAAAGTCAAATAAGTGAGTTATGTCATTACTGCGATATGTTTGTGCCTGATTGCTTCGGCCTACTCTTTTTAGTTAATTTGAATCACAACAAAAATGACGTCCAAATAACCACGAAGTTAATCTTTATGAAAAATCCAATGAATGACGAATTTGCATTTCCGATTCAACGCCATTCCAGGAGTGAGACGAAAATGACGATAAATTTGACGAATAAGAATGGTTCTTTTCGTGAATTACAATGATGTGAAAGTGGAATCTAGTGGCGTGATTTAGAAATTACAATCAACATTTGGGGCGAGTGACCATTCTTTGACGAAATTAAACTTTCTTTTAAGCAATTTTACATGAATGAAGTGCAAAATTAACTGGGAAAACCTATGATATGGCTTTGGGTACAGTCACTTTATTTAGCTCCCCACTTTGACGAGGAAGTTTGAAAGTTGCGTGGTGTTTTTCAGCGTTACTTTTACAAAGAGAAATCCTTAATGGTGTGTACATTCTCCAACCTTACGCTTATTGTGTGTCTACAGCTCTGGTCTAAGAACAAACCTGAAAGTGGGACGTATTTACAAACGGTAAACACATCAAGGTATTCTGTTTCAGATTGATGTGCCAGTGTTTTATGCTAGTGCTGTTTAGCATTTGCCTTGTTAAACGCTAAGAAGTAGATCCAATAGAACGCATTGAACACGAGAAAGGCTGCGGGATAGGCCCAGCGGGCCACGCAGTCCAGTCGATTGGCCGTCCACAGACTGGAGCAGCAACGGCCACCATCACCAACGGTCTCGATCTGCAAATTGCGCTCCATTTCCTTCGCGGGGGACTGTTCGATGTCACCAGCCAGACTCTTCTCTCTTCGTGTCTGAAGTTTATCAAAAGAAGAAAACCAGGTACATGTGTAATCGCTTTTATGTCGGACGTCACTGTCTGGGAATGTATTTTCTGTTGTGTGTGGCATGCTGCGAAACACATACCGATCTGTGTCATTTTCTTTGTGCTGCGCATGCCTTTTTTGTTCGTGCAGTCTCTAAAAGAACGTGTCCGAAGGCCATTTCTTTTTAAACTCGAATATTAAAATTAATTTTTGGCATTGAATATTAGCCTGGTGCCGCTGCTAAGTTGTACGTGCGCTGGTGCCTGGCTAGTTCAAGTTCAAAATTGAATTTACGACAGCTGCAATTGGCCCATCTAAAAGTTAGAGAAGACTGGTGTGGAGAAAAACTACCTGTACGACGAGTAGATAATTTGCCATTCCAAACTCCAACAAAGAGAAGAACACGAAAAGCAGACACACAGCCAGCCAAATGTCGATGGCCTAAATGTGATGGCAATGTAGAAAAGATATGCAGAAAAGATTATATATGGACATCACTCGACACCCTGTGTACAAACCCTAAAGTGTTTTCTAAGTAAATAATAAATCAATATTTTCATTGCAAAATTTGACTATTTAGGGTATGTTAATCACTTTCTGATGGTTTATAAACCACTGCAAGGGAAAATAAATGGTGTCCTTGCATGGAACCCTTGCCAAGATGTGTCTTTAGTTAGTTTTGTTTTTTTTTTTCACGAAGGAGCAAGCGCTACCATAGTACCCGATCCAACTTCCACAACACCGTTAGAAAGGCTTTTGCAGCAAAATGCCAGCGATACGAAGTGTACAGGTACATCATTAGTGAGCACCTGAATGACGCAATAGCTTCAGCACGCGCACAATTAGTGTGTAAGAGGCATTAGCGCGAGAACCAGCGCGTGAACCAACACGCGCGCGTACTCCATTCGTTTGCACTGCACTTCCCGGTTCACAGTAACGCCACACTACGGTACTCTAATGTGGGCACAAAAGAACGGAAAACGAGGAGGTCGGTTGGTAACTTGCATTGAGCGAGTAGAGTGGATGAGAAAAAGATAGAATGTGGTGGACATTCGTGGTTTGGACTTTGGATGACACGTTTTTATCGCAGTTTTTCCTGTCGGAAAAGATCTGTTTCAAAAGGTCGTTTGACTTTCTGTCCAAATTTGTAGCCCCCTGAAGTTTGTGTTATCGAAGGGAAAACGCTGACTTCAACGCATTATCGACGTCAAACCTGACTTATTAGCCCAGCACATTTTTCACATGATTATATTACCTCCATCTTTCGAACGTCGGCATTTTCATGTAAAAGCCTCGTTTGTTAACAGCAGCGGGTAAGTGGACGGAATGATACAAGTAAGCTCACTTTAATACCATGCACCCTAGTGTTCACAAAATCAACGTTAGCCTAGCTAAGCTACTGGGACCGCTCCATGAACATTGAAGAATAACTGCCAGAATATCAAAGTTTCATGCAACACTGAAGTTCAAAATGCAGGTTCTAGTTGGACGCATGTGTGACTGATCAAAGTTAATAACAATCGCAATGCGTACCTTCGCGTAGGTGACGACCGGTAGCGTCTCCTGTATGCCGGCTGTCATGGTGGTCACTGTCAGGACCGTAGTTATACCCAGGGCAACGCGCGCGGGGGCTGCTTTGGCGTCAATCCAGAAAGATAGCCAGGCGATGCTGACAAGTACCATGGTAGGAATGTACACGGTGAGGAAGTACGACTCCGTCTGCCGCATGAAGTAAAAGTGAAACTTGGGCGTGCTGTAATTTCCTGTGACCCATACACAAAGTACAGACTGAAATTATTATCTGTCATTTGGTCGTCTACCAGAATTCATAATACGGTCGAAATGCGCGTTTTCAATGCGCCCCGTGTACGTACGCGTGATTAGCATTGAAATTATTCAAAAGAATCGTGGTAAATATAAGAACGGGCCAGGAGACGTGCATATGGAAAGTGCCTTTAGTACGCACAGTAGTGCGAGATGTACAATCTGTTCAGTGCTCACTTTTTGTATATGCAAAGTGGTTATGTCCTCCATTTTACGTGGCTATTTTATCGTCCACATATACGAAATAATACATTAGAAATCAGTTTGTATACGTTCATATAGGCTCATAACCGCAAAAGGGCATGGTAACATAATCACCTTGCGTTTTCGAGCCGCTTTTGTGTCCGGAATCCTCCTATTTTTAATGATCGCTCATATTACAGGCTGTCATGGCCACGCCATTCACGTAATTAATCTATTGATATCAGCGTTCCTCCGCAGGTAATGTTTGACTTTCTTTGTAGTCAAGAAGAAACTTCAAGAAGGCCTTTTTCCTAACATTGCGGACTGAAGAGTGATTATTAGTGATCGTAAGTTTCCGTTGTATTCATCTCTCATTGCGTGCACCTGTGAACTGGTATCCTTTTTACTGTATATTGAAGTACATGGGGATTTGTATAGTCTCATCCAATGCAGCATTCATGCAGGCCTCTATATATACGATGCATTAGACTGCCTCATGCTTACCAAGTAAGTAAATGGCTTCTTCGTTGGAAAATTCCGAACCTGTTAAAGAGAACTTTGGAATCGTGATACCCGGTTCGATTTGAATGGAGCCCTCCTCCACGTACAGGATCACATCTCGAGTGCTGTAGGCGTCTGGTGGCAGAAGATTATGGTTACAGAACAGGGAATAACGGAAGAGAATATAAACTTTAATTAGCAAAATATTCTTTTTTTAAAGAACATTAACCAAAGTTTGTCCCGAAATTAAGCAAATTTCTAACCAACTATGCGTAAAAATTTTAAGCAAAGTTTCTTATGTGATAAGAGGTCTTAAATGTTTATCTGAATCTCGCATGCATATCCCTCCTTAGGTTGGTATGATTTGGGTGTAGTTAGCACCACACAATGTTGGCATTTACTTTTCTGTCCTGCTTGCAGTGGGGGTAAATGTTCCGCTTGTTTTTGTGTGCCCGGCAGAAGGTCGAAAGGGCTTACGACCTTTTGCCGGAAGCATAATCGCTGTAAAAAAGAATTTCCCGGCAAAAGGATGTACGTATGCAACTATTTTATTTCCACGAAATATAAAGATTTTTTTGCAAATAGTTACAAAAAAATTCCCAAGTCGTTTGATAAGTTGTGCAGAGGTTTCTTTTTGCACAGCCTGCGTTCATTTTTTTGTAAATTTTATCCGTTTTTACTAAATAAAGAGGGTGTATTTCTTACGACCTTTAACCGGGAAAATTCTTTTCTACCGTGATCCTGCTTTTGGACAAAAGGGCGTAAGCGCACTTACGACCTTTTGCCGGGGACATGACGATATTAGACCGGCATTTGAAGTGATACTGCATTATAATAATATTAAGAGTAATAGTTATTCGTCGAACGATGACTTACAGCTGCTCATGACGATTGTGCATTTCTGCCTGTCCATTGGAAACTGCTGTAGCATCATGTTGCATGATAGCGTTGCGCTGACCCTGCCAATGTACCGATATTTACCCAAAATCGACAGTTACTGTTCAAGCTCAGTTCCCCCAATTTAAGCACTTAAGCAGCAGCGTTTTGCATGTAGCAGAGTACATTTGCCAGGCTTTGTTTCGAACAAGGGAACCGTTGTCTCAATTCCGTCTTAGGCCACAGTAAGCCTTTTGGGTGTTGGCCGTGTCCGAAACGGGCCTGCAGAGCTACGGCTAGGTCTATTGTCTGCGCGTCTCCACGCATTTCCAATGGAGCAAAGACCTTGACTCTAGGAAAGAGATTTGGACGCAGCCTTAGATTTAAATAAAATCTGGTACGATGAGTTATCTGATTGCACATAAACACAGCAATTTGAATTCCCCAGACTAAAGGCAGTGGTGCTATACCTCGTGATTTGGGGCAAGCTTTTGCGTACCACCGTCTCTGCAATGATCTAGATCACGATCAGTGATCCGTACGCTGGTTCGCACCATCCATTAATAGGTGAGTTTTGGTGTCTGTAAACCAACGACGGATCACTGATCGTGATCCAGATCGGTGAAACAAACACAGCCCTGTTACATAAGAGACGCCTTGAACCAATACACTGTTTTCAATGGATAAGAGGGGCACAGAGGAACCAGGTTAGACCCTCCGCAAAAACTTGCCCGAGTCACGAGTATAGCAACACTGTCATTAGAAGAAAGAACTCATTGCATCAGATTTCATTCAAGTTTAACTCGCAAAATGCTTATTGGTATGAGTATTGTTCATAAGTCATCCAAGCTAACGACAAGCGTCCCGCACACAAAGCCTATAGTCCACACAATGCACCATTTTTCGAAACACGGGTACCTGGAGCTGGAGGCCACGTTACCGTCTGGCTGAACACGGAGCAGTCTGTTTATCTGGGTCACCGTGTGGACCTTGGCTTGTTTCTCATACAAGAAGACCACGTCTGGGATCCAGAGGTTGTCCATATCACCACTTTTGAAGATGATAGTCTGGTTCCCCTCGAATGAGAGTCGAGGGTCTCGCCAGAACATCCGAAAATACATAGTGATAGCAAAATCCTGCAGAGATTAGAGAGTCATGAAATCAAACTAGATTAAGGGATTTTTTAATGCAGCAGATGCAACAAACTAGTGTGGTGTACTTGTGTAAAGTATTTTCCACCAATGAATAATTTAATCTTAGCAGTAATCCTTGCCGACTCCAGAAAGAGGTTACTAAGAAATGTTCCGAGCTACAAAGTTAACGAGTTAAACAACTATTATGGTCATGTATAGAGGCAGACACAGGCCGAGCAAAGACTTGTGGTGCCAAGGTTTGCTTTGAAGGGTAGAATAAGGTCAACCGAGGAGGATGTATAAAAACCTACCATGGTGGATTCGCGAATGCCCTCCATGCTTTCGATGTAGACATTGATCTTGACGCTAACCGGTGAACCTATTGTACCGTGTACAATAGAAGTTACTAAGCATTTGAGGATCTGAAAACATTTTGACATGACTTTGGAGATGCTACTTCTAAAGAAGGGAAATGCATGGGAGATTTTATTATCGACTTGTTCAATTCTGAATTTCATTTTCATGTTTCGGTTTTTTTATTCACTCATTTCGTAGAACAGAACCACTTTTTACTTTCTTCTAAATTTTGTGGCCGGCATTAAAAGTAAGCCGTTTCCTCCAACTTTTAAGAGTAAAAACTGCAAATTCAACAACAGTTATATTTGAATACCACTTGATCAAAGAATACAGCAGTGCTACATGCAAACAGCCGTCAAAGGGACTCAAGACTCATGCGAGATCGATGTTTCGCTTTAATTGAAGCATCCATTGTAATGGGGGCTCGAGAGAACACGATCAAAGGGATTGATCCATTCCACTGTTTTCCTATGTTCTTAATTAGCCTTAATTAAGTCCCCATCATCGATCATGAGAGTGAAGGTTGGGGAAAGTGGCAGGGTCTGCGTTAAAATAGCGCACTGAGAAACAAAGTAAAAAATAAAACCACCATCCCACCAAAAAATAACGAGCTCCACTATAATGAACATACTTTTGTTCAGTTCGTTACTATCGCTGGCACCGAGTGGATTGGGACTTGCGATGAATGGCCCTTTTATCTTTTAACGGGAGCACTGAATTTGTGAATTATTCCGTGCCATTGCAAGCATGAAACGTGGTCGTAAAATTCAGGACATGAGGCGTGCGTTGCTTTGAAATGCAAATGCAGAATTGTTAGAAGAGTAGATTTGGAAAATCGGAATCAAACAAAAGACCGTAATGACAATGGCACTGCCTCCGTCCTGAATATATTGCGTGGTATCGTGCAACATCATGCAAACGGTTCTCTTATTCAACTTACGCGTGCAAAAACTGAAAACAACTTTTAATTATTCGCAAATGTAATTTCGGTATTGTTATAGGATGATAGCGACTGCATTCAAGTGGCAAATTGCGTTTTAGAAATGATACCTAAACGTATCCTATTGGCCAAATTTACGTGTACACCATGGCTGAACTATGAACGATTATATCTTACCTGTGTCATTAGGTCGGAGTCTTCTGTCGTAGTCCCGAAGGATGCTGTTCAGTATGGCCGTAGTGTTTGTTCCTTGACCACAGCACCTACAGGCGTGCATGGGAGGTTGAATTTAACGGAAAAGATTGTAAGAAACATTTTTTTGTGGTGATGTGGGATATGTTTCTGGAGCAATCTTTTTACTACACTTGGGTTAGGTTGGGAAGCGTTGCATGCGTTGGGCGGGTCTGGAGGGTAGGTTGATTTTGGCTGATCTGCGCTGGGCTTGGACTCTAGACTGATGGCTTGGCCCTTGAGTTTCGGTTGGGCAAGGGGTCGGCTGGATTAAAGTACTGGTGGGACTGGATGTTTCAGGTGTGGTTGGGTGGAGTTGGATCGACATGGTTTGATTTAATATGATCTGGGTTGTTGAGTTATATAGCTTTAATGGTCCCGTTTGGATTAAGGTGGGTTTGACTCGTGTCATTGTCAATTTGCACGCGATAGCTGCGTGCATGCTGAACAAGTCAAATTTGGCAAGTCAGTGAAGACTTTCTTTAGTGGCTCACTAATCACCAGCATTTCTGTGCTAACTACTAATTTAGAGTAAATGAGATTATTCATCAGGCCAAAAGGCTGATAGTCACGACACGCTGATCCTTGGCACAATGCCGAGAATTGTTCGATAACGGATGGCATGAGACCACATTCATAATCGAGGTAAGTGAGCGGGCAGCAGTCGGTGCGTTCACATTGCGGGATGCACGCACGCCGCCCCCGCTGTGTGGTAGACCGCGACGATCAGTATTCCCAGTTGCGATTCATTTGCCGCCAGGCAGAGAAGCTGACCCGTCAGAGCATTTATGTGAATGTCACGATCCGTCAAGCTCTTGACATCATAATCTCATTGGAAGCCGCTTTAAAGCCATGCACACATGTATTGGTATAGTTTCTTGTACACCCTTTTTCTGATTTTCCGTTGTTCCTCATATTTTGTCGTGTATTAAATAAAACTCTTAAACCCAATACGACTCTATACATGTGTCTTAATTGATGAGTTTGCTTTTGTCATTTCTCCACTTTTTGTGAGGTTTTGGCTGGGTCGTCATAAATTCAGAGCGTTTTTAAATTTTGTGTTAGAGAGTCAGGCTGGAAACTTTTCAGGCTTTGTCTTCTTTGACTGGAAATTGGCAAAATTGAGGGTATACAGTAAAAATATTCGCAAACCCGGCTGGATGCGACGGCACCTTTAAACATTGCTACTTTTTGAGTCGCACTGGTTCACCCGTTTTTACAAGCACATATCTAGCACGCAGTGATTGAAATAACAGCCCTCGTGTTACAGGAGCAAAGCGAGCAAATACATTACAGACTTAATGAAATTTTCCTGTTGATTTTTTTTCTTTGCGTGGCCTTTACTTACTACATGTATATTTGTTTGATTGTTATGGGAACCCCGGTAACTTTCCTGAATATTAACATCAGATGTGAGTTTGTACGTAATATCATTCTGAAATCGGAGGAACAGTTTGGAACTGTTAGAGGGCTAAGGCAGTATAAAACTAAGTGTACAACTTTTTTGTTATAATATGGTCCATATTTGGGCTTCATAATGTAGTGGAATTTTCAAAGTATTTTCAGTGAAGAGGTACAGTGCAAGGAAAATAATATTCTCTAATCACAGACAAGAAACATGACGTCATGCCGACCGTGAGAAGTTTTTTTGTAGGTAGCAAAAGACAAACTGACGTAAATTAACATGGGGCTCTCATTGACAGGAGATAAAGTTTACATGCTGGTCATTAAATTCTTTTCTCTCGTTCCAGAGATTGTTATGTATGTAGTCACACCGGTACTAATAATGAAAAAGCCAACCGTTTGACGGAGTTGAACACCGTATATCGGTACGTACTACGTGTCACTCTGCATTTCAGCTATTACGAAGCCCATTAGTGCCCGCTAATGACATTTTTGAGACACAGTTGTTTTTACAGGATAATGTTTTTACAAGTTTGTTTGACGAGATCCGATTGCACCAGTACGCTTAGTTTATAAACTACCAGTCGGACGAACACTTACCACGAACGCTCTCAGGTTTCAAACAAACACAAAAACACAGATTTCGTCAAACGAACTTTGGAAATACCTTTTATTATCTCGTCAAACGAACCATGGAAAAAATGGTAAAATACATGAGGTAGAAACGAAATTTGAAAAATGAACTTCGTGGCACCCTTAAGCATTCTTACCAAAATACACCTAATTTAATTGTTACCAACGAACCACGTAGCAATGTTTCATTGTTACGTTTTGTGAGTTTGACTTTGCAACGTTTAACAAACGCATTCAACCATCTGTCATCGTTTTCGGTTGTTTTTAATACCAAATCTTTGGTAGATTTGGTACCAGACTATAGCAGTACATGTACTCAGGACCCTTTTCCAATACTCGACTTGGGCTCCGTCTCAGGCTTCGTTCCCAAAACCAATCCCCGATTGTGGGCCCGAAGCGTTTAAATTAAATTGGATTACTGTAATTTCTGGCTCTCTTGCATCTCATTTGATGTTTTGTGGCACTATTAAACTAATTACTGCGCTTACAGCTTCAACGTCAGCTAGTTAAAAACAGTTGAAGCCTGAGACGGAGCCGAAGTTGAGTATTGGAAAACGGCCCTATTCTCAAAGTTAAGATCTAACAATGGAAGATTATTTTGATTGTTGTGTTGTTTTCATGGTTTGTTAATTTGTGCGGCACAGACTACGAGATTTAACGCTCAAGGTCGTCGTTTGTAAACAACATTTTGTTATATATTGTAGTGGCCCAACATTCCAGAATTCAGTTGTGAGCGTCTTACGTACACGTATATGCATCGCTGATAACTCCAATATCGCAGATACGCCGCGTTCTAATACCTCCGGTCATAGTGGTTCCAGTGTTACGCCGTTAGAGAGGCTGTGACTGCAGTTGCAGATGCGTTACACCTAGGAACTGCATTGCATTTAAAGTCCTACATCCCTTTGTCGCTGAGTCTTTTTTATGCAGAAAATTTTCATACAAAAAATCAGACCCTAAATTAACCCTTACAGTCTCAATCCTCCGGTTACAATATGATTGTACATACATTGTCGGAGTTAGGGCTACGACCCCTCGATAAAGCTTCGAGGATTCATCAGCGAATTGCATTTGTGTGCCATTTGTTTTGCCTGCTCCTTTTTATGTATTCTGGATCCTATTTACTGATACAGGCAATTTAGTTTGTGCAGTCGTATAATTTCCCCCGGCACATACATGTATTATACTTTGGAAGGATGAACAATTGCCAAGAGTAATTTACCCAGTCATATCTACCTTCATCCCTGGCTCGTAAATAACCATTTAGAGCAGCGAATAGTCAGCTCGGGTTTGGTCATAGTGCAGCTAGCGTGTGCTATGAGTAGACAAAAAACAACCATTTATTTAGCCAGAGAGGGGAAATGTATTCGACAGAAGGGATAGGGAGACCACCTGCCCGTCCTACCTCGGCAGACTTCTTGGGGCCTGGTCTCCCGTAGAGCCCGCTGACGTCACCTTGAACACACTTGTCCGTTCGGGCTTCAATATGTACAACTCTCAATCCTTCACAGTATTTTCATCTAGGGTGTCGGAATTACTTTTATGCACAACAGAACCTAGTATTCTCTAACCTGTAGATTAAGATGCCTGGCGGCCAACCAAGCTTTGCTCTTCTCCCGCCAAATTTAAGGCTAACCGCCAAGCTTTAAAAACTGTTTACCAAGTTTAAAATATGGCGTGCTCCGTTTACATATTCTACATTTTATCTTGAACAACGTTATCTCGATGGAAAACCTGTCTGTGAATGAGTAGAATCGCTTTGAATTTTTATGAAAAAGATCTACCTCTTAAAGATGCCCAGAAATGCACAAGACCTTAACTAAAAAAGAATCCTAAAATGGGCTCTAAACGCTCAGCGAAAGTTTTTCCCCACCCGGCCCCTTTAAATATTTGTATCGGGCACTATCAAATTTAAGATTTAGAATATAAAGAATACTGG
This sequence comes from Acanthaster planci, assembly GCF_001949145.1. The sequence continues at coordinate 46,755 of NW_019091527.1, forward strand.
AGCCACTCTAAAGTTTGACGTAGAAACAAAAAATGCGCAAACTGGAATGACGGGAAAAGGTTGGTGATTATATTATTCTGATCTGGAAATTAATGTTACGTTCTAAGAGTGAAAAATACAAAGATCGCAATGTTACAAACAAGCGTTTACCTTTGGAATACTTGCCAGCATTATACTACCCTGTTGTTTGAGACAAAGTGAGACATCTTCTACAGATAACTTTCGTGTGAACCACGATATGTTAGCACAATTAGACTTACCTTTTAGGCCTGATTAATCAGTTTGCCATTTACATGACTGCATTGAAACCTTGCTACAATGATCCAGGAAAACAAGCAATGGTCTTTTCTTGCGTTCAAGGTTTTTTGTCTAATTAGTAAATTCATTGTACAAGCTTTTCATTTCACATTTTTTTCTTTGTGGGGCTGAGCTAGAGATGAAATTTCAACCGATGATTTTCAAGAATGGTGTGAGATGACGGGTACGTTTGCAATCAACATAAAGTGAATCAGTCCTGCCGCCGTGCACATGAGCACGTTGAATGAACGGGGCATGCTCTGTAGCCTGTTGTATTCACACCATTTCTGATCTTACTCCCCGAATCCACTTTATTCATTGAACAATCTAAAAGGGGGAACCAGCCTGTTTTGCTTTCATTACATTTGATTTTAGCCTCACAGTGAAAATCTTTTCAGTTGGATAATAACGGTAACATTGTTACCCACCACTTTTGATTCATGGGAGCACAGTGATCTTTTTTCCATTGGATCCAATTCATTTGATATTACCTGCTCACCAGTGAGGCATCTGAAGTCTGGACTGAGTAACTGTTGAAAAGGATACTACATTGTTTCAGTGGAAGGTTGGTTATTATTTGACTATTATGTAGTCACCATAAACCAACCATGTAGGGCAACGTTAATTTTTCACACGTCAGTATACCCAGCATTGTGCCTTTTTATTGTTACCCATCCTTGAGCTGACAGTTGCGCAACTTCTCGCGGGGAGCATGCAATACTGGTTGCTGTACAGTGGGAGTTCATGGATTGTAATTGTGTGAGTGAACAGCTGTTGACAGTATCGCTTATTGGATACAAGCTTTACACGCGTGGTCATGTTTCTTTCATCCGAGATATCCCGATCAATGCGTTATTAACCCAACCCGTTTCCCTCCGCTCAATTGTAAATCATTATTACTTAAACAACAGCACAGTCGGAGTTTTACCTTGTTATTTTTCACTGCATTCGCGAGACGTTCATTTAAAATATGTTTGACCAAATCTATGAGCACGGCGAAGCAACACCTGATGCCTTGCCACATTGTGGATATTCGCAGTTGTTAGCAAAACGCTGTTGGAACTCTACTGACGTCCTTTTTCATGGTCAATACGTGCAAACTTGGACAATAATGTACGAAATGCCCCTCAAATTGTAACGTTCGTAAAACAGGCATCAGCGCCATTGAGTCATTTGTTGTATCCTGATTTCGATACTTGTATGATGTTTTCAGGTTGTACGGACGTAGATGTGAGTCGAAGACAAGTAGAAAGTAACTTACAAAACGCACTTCAAAGACTAGAATGCCTTTTAATAGCAAGTGTACTATTTTTGTAACGCATTCTCGCAAACAGGCGATCGCGAAGGCAGATGGTACCATTGGCATGAGGGGCGGTACAAAAGCCTAGAGGGACTAATCTAGTGGTTTATTCCTGTGATTAAATGATGGGAGTACAAATATTATATACACCACCCTCCTAGGGTCTACGCCCTTCTTTCAGGGACCGCGTTAGTGTCAAGGGACACCCTCAGTCTGCTCCAATGCGGGAGACCGGGGTCGTATTGGCGTCCCATGCACTTTTGCACCGAGTCTGACTTCGGTACACTATTCAGGTATGGCGTTCTCATGGGATAACCTGGGCGATTGCCGAATGCCTTTAACCCAAGTCGCAGGGATATCACACACATTATCAAACAAACCAAACTTGCATGGGAATCTCACTGCAAAGTGAAAAGCGCTTACCTAGAGCAAAATTTGGACATGTTTATCCAGTTTAAAGTAGGCCCAAAGAAATGACCATTTGTCTCCTTACAAGGGCGCGCCTCGAACCTGTCAGGCCTAAATGTGCGAGAAGCAACGCCTTCATTCATACATATTCCAGAGGATCGAAGATAAGCTCGTTAGTGTTGGGCAGTGACGGAGCAGCTGTCATAACTGGCGCCCCTCAACAGCGCCAATGATGCATGCAGATATTGCATCCGCGATATTCTTAAATGGAATGGTTGATACCTTAATGAATCCACATATATCGATGGCCCGCCATAACCATCTTCGATAAAATGGTGATTCTGCATGTGCTGTGAACTTGAATGAAGTAAATAATATTACCTTGAACGCTGTATTGCTACTAAATCGTTCAACTACTCGTTGAGATATTATGCAGACTCACCAGGCTGCCTGCAACACACAGAAAAAGGCCACGCATATCCTGGTCGCTCCCAACAGCCTCTCCATTCTTCAATGCCGTATCTGCAACATAAACAAATATCTGCTCAGTTTATTTGTGTCACAAACATGAGTAAAAGCCGTCATGCATCTTAATGTCCGTTTGTCCAGATGTTCAAATGTTGTAGACAGTGTGATACCACTCACACGTATATTTCTGACCGATTTGCGTTATCGTATACAGCATGTTCCCTAAAAGAGCAGCAGCAAAGCGCTCCCAATTTCAGACATCAAATGCCAGTTGACGGTGTTTAAAACATGCCTGGGTTGAAAGGGACATTCTTGGCTTGATGATACTTTTTATTTCGTTCTTTATGCTTTGCCGATCCATAGATGTGTCCCAGTAAACACGAGCACTCGAAAGTGAGTTTGTGCCACTTTTCTGACAAAGAAAACGAGAGATTCCCCCTTAACGTTTTTCAGCGAGCAGCGCTGTCAGCCTCTGCTTTGAAACGGTAAAGTTGGCATGCACCGTTGTTAGTGATCAGAATATGGCACAAAATATATTTTTTATTGTTTATGTCTACTGGGGCATATTTTTGAGATGCACTGTACATGTATACCGAACTTCCTGTGGTTTTAAATTCTAGAACACACCCCAACAAGCTAAATTTTGTTCTCCAGCAGTAAAATCTCCAAGCTTTCCTAAAGCCTTAGTTTACGATTACACCGTTAGGGCTGTATAACAAGTTTTTCAAGATATTCATGCCTTTTGCTACATGGAGTCTTTTTCAAGTACTTTTTCAGAGGCCATGTTGAAACAAACTCAGTTTTTGCCAATGCTGCATTCACGAAACGACACATGCGCCAGTTTTTAGCCGTATGCGATCCAAAAGAACTTTGGCACAACTTGCAGTCCGATACGATTAGAAAAGAAAACAGACTGTTCTATTCGATTGGAAAAACTCTGGAATATTCAAGTCCCTGCGCGCAAGCAGAGTCTGTGGCTACATAAATGCATTAAACTGAAATATTTTATGCAAGTTCATTTATAAATCATTTGATTGCCAATGTTTATTATTTATTATTGATAGTTTTAATATTATGCACAAATAAATTTTTAACCAAGGCCCTTCCATTAGGAATTGGAAATGAATACACTCAATGAAATGAAATTCCAATTGTTTCAACTGTTCCTAGGAGGACACGGAAGGATTGCTTAATTAGCTATTTAAACCTCATTCTTCCCTTTCTAAAGAACGATAAATACACTTGTCACCTGAAACACAAGTTCTAGGGACAGTTTTAAAAACACTTCACGAATAGTCATTTTCAACGTCGTGTTTTATGATGAATCTTCTCCCCTTTTTTGTATGTTTTTACAGTGCTTTTTTAGTCTCTTTCCTCCAGGTAGCCTGAATTTCTTTATTTTCCCAGAGCCCCATGTCTCCCTGTTTGGTTTCTCTTCCCTCCTTTGTCCCTCCCGTCCCGTCCATTAACCTTGCATCTATTTTAAGCGCTTATTTCCGCCGCTATACGTGCACGGTTCTTACGCCTTGAGAGTCCGTCTTTCAACTCCAAGCATTGATGCCTGCGTGCGCAGTATAATGTTTGGATCTAATGCTCCTGTTAAGAAAGGTGTATACGAAGCACGTAAGCGAACACGAACGCCAAATTGGAATGTCTTCCACGCTCATGTACCGGTATTTGCGCAGCGGTATTCTCACGGAATTGTCGAACGCATTTTCAGCTTGAGCAAATTTCGCTACAAAGTGTTTCCTAGCGTCAAATTCGCTTCACTCTTGCCTCCTGACCGCCTAAAAGAGTAGAACCCGTCGCTAGCCAGGGTGAACTTGTGTTCTTGTTTTCTTTGTGTGTGCCTTCAGAAATGTTAGAAATGAACAATACCCAACGCATAAATTCTTAAGTTCCCCTTTTAGTCTATGCTTTGTGAGGGGTAGTCCGAGAAAAGAGTACTCTCAGGAAAATGAAATTGTTATCAGTTAATTACATGTAATTCTGAAAGATGGAAGAACAGGTTTATATCGGGCAGCAGTAATGGCATTCGATGGGACGAAGTTACTGGGCGTTGTAATGAGATATCATTTGATTATTTGATATTGTAACCACGTGATGATACGGAGGGGGGAAATAAAGCCTTTGTATACCCGTTAATGAAACTGGGGTCAGGGAGACCAAAAGCCAAAGGGCCAAATATTTTGAGAGAGTTGCCTTAAGCTCAGTCAACTCTCAACTCGAAATACAACACATGCAACTTTCACAAAGTATGTTACAAATACTGAAGAATTAAAAAAACTGTTCTACAATCAAATAAGAATGGCGCAAGTGTACAGCTCATTGCGAAGTACGTTGCAGGGCAAAATATACCACAGCGACAATGGTCAAAATCAAAGGACAAAATATGAAATATGTGCAAGGCCACCGTAAAATGGCGGCGAGTAGTACGACCTAGGCCCTATGTCGTTCCTTGTGTAGCAAGGCTTTACAGCAAAATTGGGCATTTTTGAACTACCAGGATCCCTAAAAGACTGGATTCCAGAACCTTAGACGCTCTAAACAAACTTCTATAGAGGTTATGCGTTAACGTATCGTCAGAGGGCAAGAGTTTTGTACCACTGGGAAAGGCTCGAATAAACTTCTACAACGAAATCTAAGGATCGTCCTCACGACACGGTTGGTGGTGCAAAAAAAGCCGATGACCACGTGCATGTGCTGTTTTAAAAATGGATCATGCCTTAAATGGGATTACCAAGCTTTGGATTTTCTTTACAAAGAGTTATGGTTATGTAACTAAATCATTCCCGAAGCTGAAGAACAGGGCTGCAGTAAATTGTTAACGCAAGAATACTTGTACGTATAGCTTGGAGTGTAACACAATACGAATGTCTTTCAAGATTTTATGAAAGTAATCAATTTATTACCCTATAGGATGGTCGGGTAAAATGTTTTTCATTTTCATATACAGTTTAAGAACTAACAAAAAATTTTCCTCATACAGTTTTTATGAACTGAAACTCAATAATTAATCATTTTGAAACTAGCCATTTCAGCGTAATCTCCTTTAATATACTACTAATATAATACTAGATAATATTTTTATTTCAAGATGTTAATCTTGAATTTCTACTGTAAGTAAAATTAATATGCCAATAGTCATATGCTAAATCTAATTTAAACAAAATTGGCCCCATAAAACCAACTAGACCTGTTACCACGCAGTAAAATTTCCAGGGGAAACAGAATGAAAATGAATTAGCAGGGGATAAAAATTACAACATTTTATATTGAGGGCTGGTATATGGCATTACCATTCGAACAACGTATACTGCAGCAACGTAGGCCAGTAAAAAGGTATCCACGTGGACAATCACAAATTTTAAAGTCCTCAAATTCTATTAGGTCGTGGTCCGTGAGATCACAGATGGCACTTGGGGCTTCGAAAACAAAGAAGGGTGGAAGCGGCTTGACAGGATTGCTTGTATTTTGGCGGGTATTAATCATCTTAGGATGGAAATAACTTCAAAGTCATGGTTTACCTGGCAAAAATTGGAGAAAAACACCGAGGAAATGATTTGAATGTGATGTGTGTCTTGAACACCTAAGAAACTTTTTTGCTGAAGTGGGAGCACTTGTATTGGTCTACCCGTAACATATTTCGCATTGTTATATGTTGTATGCAGCAGTCAGGTTACCTACTGTAGTATCAATTTAATACATGTAATCTACTTTCTGCTCTCACTTTCACCCAGTTTTAACAAAGAAATAGCAATGGTGAATTCTATCGTTATCTTGTGAAATGCAGTTGCCGAGAATTTACAGAAGGGGAGGCACGGACCAGGTTTACCTTTGAGGAAAATAAAAGATTTCCAAATATGAGACAGTCGGTTATCATCAAAGGAACCCATCTCTTTTGACTCTTGACCCCCTAAACTCTAATGCCTATGGCATAAATAGAATGCCTTAACGTAAGTTGGCCACATGAGGGACATTATATCAGTAAAATAAATCAGTATGGGGCTATTATATCAGAGCCTCCATTTTCAGGTCAACTGGGTCACATTTCAAACATCACACCGTTTAACTTTTAAAAGAAGTGCGGCACTAAACGCTCGTCATCACTTCTGTAGCTTTACCTCAGTTACATCCTGCACCGGCCCATCACATCAAGATGTTTGCGAGCCTTATCAGGGTTGTTTTTGCGTTTACTACTCCGCTCTTTACATAATATTTACAAAGATTGTGTTACCAAGAATACTGTAAGGAGTGCCATCCATTTTTATCAATCCATGAGTCCAGTCATGTGCATTGAAAGACATTGGGGCACGCAGAACATTTGGACTGCCGTGATAAACCCTTGGATGACATTTACTTACCCTGCATGGACTTGAATTCGATGTTGAAGTGCGCAAACCGCCCGCCACGTGTTGTCGCGTGGTTGAACCCAACGATCAATCTTTGATATTTGAAGGGTGGCTAGGCTTCAGGTAGCGTGAATAACAGCATACCACGAACCGTAGTTGATTTGAGTACATGGGGTGGCTCAGCTTGTTATCTGGTTAACCTAACGCCGGGATGGGCAGCGTAAGCAATCTATCTTGGATTATCGTGGATTACATTTCAGCGAAGTTTGACTCAAGGGGGCGGTGCGAGTGGAGTGACTGACATGGCAGAGTTGAATCACCGTTCCGTTCTTGGCTACGCTGCATGCGCAATCGCCCTGCAACCAACTTTGGTGCAGTCTGCAGTGCGTGCTCTTTGATAGTCTCCTGTTTCGAGTAATACCGCGTGGGATGCATAAAAGGAGAAAATATCATTGAGTGTCATGTACCGGACTATGAAATCCCCTGTATTGTGATTTTATGAAGTTGTCAAAGGAAGTAAACTCAACTCGCCAAAGTTTATAACCCAACATTTTGAAGTACCCTAGAGGAAGGAGCAGATCCCTCCATGGAGGTACTCAGTGAGTATGACTTTACCATGAAATCACAAGTCTGTTACGGTGATCACGACCCAGCCTGTACAACCTGAAATTGGGATTACCCAGCAGCGACTGTATATTTCATTAATAGCTAAATCCATTTTAATTGCTGAATCAGTCGTCCAAACGCATTTAACGTTGTCAGAAATGTCCAATTTTAATGGCCATCTTCGATGAAACTCGAAAAGCAAAATTTTAAAAAATACCTTTAGTGTTAAAAGGTCGTTGTTGACAAAAAAACTGGAACCTTGCATAATTATTTAATCCGTAATAACACACAGTTCATGTATTTTGCAAAATCAAATTTGGTGCAAAAACAAATTCTTTATTAGAATTTTGTTTGTTTTTAAAGTTATTAAAAGTTTTAAGTAAATGCGAAATGAATGCCATCAAGTTCTTTTTTACAGTTTTGAGCTTTGAGTAACAAGTATTGTGCAAATGATTAAGAAATGGATTGGTTGCAGGTCGTGTAACACTAGTCTAAGGAGTAAAACTTTATATCCCTTTCAGTCTTCAATACACCTTGGTTGTTGTTTATGAAAGGATTTTTCACACACCATAAGTCACGGCTAACTACAAAATAACATGCTTAAAAATTGATCATTAAAATACACAGCACCCGATAACAATCGTACAATGCTATTAAACAAAACACGAAGAGAATTGCTCAACATTGAGGAGAAAATGTGAATCAATACGGGCGATTCACAAGAGTTGCAATTTGTTAACCAATCACAGTGTTCGAACTCTGTCGCCCCTTCCAAACGCGCATTTGGTCGACAGATTTCGCCCATTGCGATTGGTCAACGCTTTGTAAACTCTTGGAGGCGCCCTATTGTGCATCGCCCGTATTGAAAACGTCAGTTCTCAGAAATGACTTGGGTTGATTGGAACCGACGGATGACAGCATTATTAATTAACTCGAACAACTAGTGTAATGCTTTAATAGTCTACACAAGCCGTTTTTTTTTATTATCATGGCGTCCCTGTAATCCTTTTTCATTTGCTTCATAAAACAATGTTTATAACGTACAAAAAGCAGTTAAGAACAGACGATAGAACAGAAGTTAGTGGGGAAATGCGGCAGATGGAAAAATATTCTGTAAAAATAATATGCATATACCACTTTGCTTGTAGTACCCCTTTTTCTGAACTGCATTAACCATTTCTTTTTTATTGACTATTAGGCCATGTCCGATTCACTTGGCTGCAGCCTGAATACGCACGACTTAATGGGAACTGGCCGCGGCCACTGCAATAGCCTAGTGCGTAAATTCAAGCCTTAGCCAGTGAGTCAGACACGGCCATAATAGCTCAAATAACAAAATGAATAAAACATGTTTCAGTTTACAACAGCGTAATGCGCAATATTGTCTACTGTATAGCATACAACATAGCAGACGACCTAGAGTTTAATCTTACAGATTAAGTTATTGCACGAAAAAATGTTTGCTTTAGACCTTATCATCCAACTCAAATAACTGAGTAACACATGAGGCTCCATGTCTATAAAAGCAAAATTCATGTTTCAAAATGCTCAATCAAGAGTAAAAAGATCTTCTAATCTGAGATTGTCTTTCCTTATCGCGGGAATAACAAAATGCAAAATATTAACAATTTTACTGACACTTTCAAACTTAGTGCTGAAGGATTAAAAGATCCGTGATGCAGTGTAGATATAATCAAATTACTTCGTATTAAGCCTACACCGTGGCGTGCTATTCTCAAAATGATATTTATGGTATGGAAAGACACTTCAGAATGAGCACAAAAACGCCATCCACTCAGTAATAATGACCCCAGCATCACTAATTCGAGTGAATTAAACAAACGCACCCCCGCCAAAAGGAGTTTAGAGCAGTCTTGCATAAAACCAAATAAATATTGCATTCAGTGGTAATCATTGGGCATCTCTCAAACCAGGAACCGAAGTTTATACCAGAGAAAGTGAACAAACATCGTTGTTTCTAAATCTGTGTTTCACATTGTGAGAAAAATTATCCAATAGCAGACGCTGAAAGTGAGAAAAGCGATGGGGTATAGCCATCGAGCGTATCGGTCCATTCGGTCGGCTGTCATCAGTTGGCCTTGACTAGACTCTTGAGGGCCTCCTTCAAGTGTCCTGTTCCTTTTACTTCTGTCGTCAATCGAAGCTGTGAAGGCTGCCTTGTTCGCCTGTCGCCAAAATAATATCTTATTACTGCCACGTTTACTTATACTATGTATACGTTACTTTGTCACTGTGCAAGAGAAGGAAAGGACGTCCTGAAAAATTTGCTGGTTGTGTGTTTGCAACTGTCGATATTGTATAAAGGATCTTTTAAGAATGCCCTACGTGCGAGGGGGGGTGAATCAGATGTCTCTGAGGATCATGAAAAATATAATAAGGTTGTTACATTATTATGTTTAAAGGGTCCATGATTTGAATTTTACTTTGGAACATGTTTTGCGCAGCTTTCTATTCCTTTGGATTGGATTTAATTGCTTGCATTTTTAAGGCAGTGGATATCATTAGCCGTCGCCGGCAATTTAACTAAACGATGTTTTTGCCGGGCACATGCGTAGTGACCGTTTTCTGGATTTAGACATTCTTGCCGTCACGGTGACAACTATTAGTCTCGTTCTACAGCAATTCAGTGGTTGTGACTTCGTATTCACAATATAAGAATCAGACAATGTTACAATCGGACTTTTTCCCTTGAAAAATCCTCCAGAGCCACGAATCAGGAAAAGAAAATGTCACACTCTTTAATAAAGTGATGGAGTCGATTTAAAAAAAAAAAAAAAAACAAGAAAATTCTTAATTTGGGGGGACGAAAAAAGGAAAAAGACTGCCTGGGTTCGAACCCAGTTGGGAGCGTATCATGTGATCTCATGATGTGCTCGCTATTCGCCCCGAGTTGAAGTGCACCCCCAAGAAGCAAAAGAAAGGCAGATGGTTGTAAGCTTTCCAAGTGGGTTCTTGAACGCGTTCTGCGTGTACGCAAAGACCATACATCAAGGAATAAATTCGTTACCCGTACTCAGCGTACTCCGCCAAATGCACCATTGATCTCCATTATATACAAGGTAGTCGAAACCAATTAAGACCCTCACAAGACCACGCAAGACCAGCACAAGGCCCCTAGTCTGAATTCAAGATACAAGCTATTCAAATGAACCGCAACAAAAGCATTCCTTTGTCATTGTTCAACCTTTTATTGTGATTGGTCTTGCGCATGGTCTTGAGCCTGGTCTTGTGATGGTTTCGACCACAACAATAATTACAAACGCGCGCTTTATGCGACGAGTAAAAAAAAACCACGCCCTCTTCAAATAATACTTCAAATAATGAGGATTAATCGTGTATAGGTCTCAAAGAGGGCGCTGGTTACATATAGCCAGTTAAATACCCATTGTCTTTGAAAAACCAGTTAAATTTTTCTCATTTTTCAGGACGAATGAGGGTGCTATTGCTCTGAAGTCACTTCAGGATAGGAAGACACGGTTCATTCAGGGAGTTTTCCGTTCACATTATAAACTTAGAAGTTGGTCATTTGAAATATTACAAAGAAAGCTTTTCTCACTGGACTGCTGTCCTGAACTCAAACAATTAATCTCCAAAGTAAAAAAAACCCTGAGAGCAAAATGTTCAAAGTTCCAGCAATCGTTAGTGCAGAAACATGAGTTGCATGTCTTACAAGACATATGCGCTTCGCTCATACATGTGCAAAATTTGCATTTGAACAGAAAGCAAAAAGATCAAATGATCAAATTGTCCTATAAAATGGCACAACAGAAATTGAAAATCGATTTAACTGGAAATCAAGGTGCACCTACAAAGCTGCATTAAAGAAACTGCATTCCGTGGGCCCTGTATTAAGTCACGCCCAAGGCAAGAGATATGCATACATTACCTGTTTAATGAGGAGAAAATTGGCCACGCCGTACTCAAGTAGAGAGAAAAACACGAACATGAGACAGACTACCAGCCAGATGTCGATCGCCTATGGAGAGGAACACAAGTTACAAATTATCTCAATGCCCTAGCGGTACAGACAGGCAATTGATCCTGCGGTTTAAGAGGGTGAATTTCAAGAAAGCTTATGGTCACATTTAGGAACAGGCCCTTGGTGATGGTGATGGGCCATAGTACGTAAATTTTCTCCTGAGTCGTTTGAGGGTTTCGGCGTAATACGAAAATGTCATTTACACAGCATTATTTACATGTATCTCTGTGACATCGCGTGGAAGCATACACTATGGAACGCCCAGAATTCGGGTTTGAGATGGGCCTATACCAACTAGTTACGCACACGTATTGGTATTCAGAGAATCCGTTAGCATTTCGCGCATACCTTGCTTGTCTTGAATCAGTCATCACACGAGTGTCACGGCCATTAAAGGGTAGCTGCAATCAGTTTTGTTTTAATATAAACATTTCAAAAAGGCACCCTTGTTTCTCGGTTGACCTTGATTTCAACTTCTGTTTTACTATTTCAAACGGTTTTTATATACTGTCTTGTTGGTTTTTATGCTAATGTGCATTTCCATATTCATGAGCAAAACTGTGATGTCGTCCCAGGAAAAACCTCAATGTTACATCGGTTTGTACACAAAAAGTCCCGTATTTTTGTAGACTTTACTGGACTAAATTTTCTTTTCTTTGTTGATTCACTGTTGTCCATAGCAAGCATAAATCCCTTTCTCAGAAATGTTTTCAGTGAGTAAATTCTGGGTTCACAATTTGAATAGAAAAACCTGTGCACTGAACTATGTCTTCCCTAGATGACTTCACAGCAACAGCACCCTCGGTTATCAAGGCAACCACGGATAATTTTTTAAGTTTTAAAAGATCACTTTCAATGCATTTAACCAAATAAGAATGTAAAAGAGTTTGCACAATTCATTTGAAAAGTACACAGTTGCAGAAAAAAATGTGTCTAAGAAAATTCATTGCAGCTACACTTTAACGTCTAAACTAACTGGGACGTGTTTTCGTGACTCGACGCCTAACGCCTGGTTTCCTTTATTATGGTCATCTGTAACGCAGACGGTCCGCAAGACGTCAAAACGCAGGCAATCGCGGAAGAGACACTGCGCGACGTCATTCCACCAAAAAGTTCAATAAAACGGTGCCCGAATTCGAAAGTGGAATATTTTCTCCCAAAATGCCTTTTTTTAGGTGGCATGGCAAGGTTTCCTCTCGAAGCTAAAACTGATACTCCAGTTTGATGTAATTTGTTTATGCTGGGGCTGCATGTGCTAATAATAAAGAGAAAATGGAAAGGCTGGTACTAAGCGAGAGAAACATCGTTGTACACCTGTCATGCCAGCGTGTGTGTTTGGAGGCCTACTCAGCGACTCAACGCAGACAGTCGGCAAAGTTGAACCGGGCTCAACTTTGCCGATCCGTCTAGGGATAGTTTACTTTATCGGCGACACTTCCGTTTAACATATTTCCATTTGTCTGCGTTACAGTTTGCGTCTTGATTACGTTGCTCTCTGCGTTTCTTACGTTGATATGGAAACCAGGCCTATCCGGAGCATGTTTGAGACGTCAAAGCACTAACCGGGAATATGTTTAAGGTGGTCCGTAAAAACGCCAAACTAAAAAGGGTTACTTAATTTGAGGCTGAGAAAGCACAAGTAATCAGACAACATTGTCTACAAACGTCACTTCCATTCAACCCAACTGCAACCCAACTGCAACCCAAGATTATTGTTTGGTTGCAACGCTTGCGTCACAGAGGCATAACCGAATTTGCGAAAACGCCAACTTTAGGAGAAGAACGCACATTAACAATACTGCACGCAAAATCGATATTTTCACGCGCGAAAATGAAATACTGCAGAAGGAACTCGCTACCGTCGACTTTACCTTCGCGTAGGTGACGACTGGTAGCGTCTCCTGTATGCCGGCTGTCATGGTGGTCACGGTCAGGACCGTAGTTATACCCAGGGCTACGCGCGCGGGGGCTGCTTTGGCGTCAATCCAGAAAGACAGCCAGGCGATGCTGACCAGTAGCAAGGTAGGAATGTACACGGTGAGGAAGTACGACTCCATCTGACGTATGAAGTGAAAGTAGCATCTCACGCTGCTGAAATTCCCTACCATTTAACCATGGAATAATTCAACATCAAATCAGTTGTGATTCCTTTGAACACATGCATAATCAAAAAAGCATTTTCAGTGGTGTCTTCTTTTTTCTTGTTGGACAACCCGGCGCTACATGCTTTACGCCCATTCCCATCGGCGCAAAAAAAGCCCGTTTGGTTAACTTTTTACACATTGGTGCAAATTTTAACGCAAGTTGATACTCTGTAGCCTGTTCCTTTGTTTCTTGGCGTGGCCCATGTTGCTCCCCGTGCGTGAGCTTTCGACCGTTTATACTTTCTACGAAACGATGCCTCGATGCCCATTAAAACAATTTGTTCTTATGCCGTGAATTCCTTAAGGAACAGCAAGGCATACAACGCTCCAGATATACATGTATCCACTGATGGGACGTCTGGCAATGTGGGTTAAGCAAATTACCGGCTACGTTTGTATGGGACTGGGTTTAAAAGAAGACCATTCCCGCTTTAAATACCGGTAATGATTATGACTTTAAACAAACAAAGCGGAACAAGGAGAGCAATTTTGCATTCAATCCTTACCCGACTTCACACCGGCTTCTGAAAACAAGTGATCGCTTTGAATTTTGCCATAAAGCATTCGGGATCAGGTCTGCATGTTCCAACATTGTAGCTGGCATGAAGTTCGAACTGTCATCGAGTATTTAAACCAATCCGTAGTTAATCTACGTTTCTTTTTACCATTCTTACACTGAAGTGAATCAATGCAATGTAGTAGTGATGCTGACAGCAGTTCCGTTGGTGGAGACCACTTACCCAAAGAAAACTCCAGTGTCTCCTGTTTCGCTTCCATACCAGTCAGGCTGAATTTGGATATAGTGACAGCGGGCTCTATTTGGATGCTATGATCGTCCACATAGAGGAGGACATCTTCCGTAGAGTAGGCATCTATATGCCAATTGACATTGGAAGAAAAACCAAACATAAATTCTTTCAATGACAAAAGAAAATTAAGAAATCGTTCAGCGAACTTAAATACTCAACTCCTGGTGGAATTCGAACTATATAGACTTAGACACAGTGGCAAAGACAGCATCGCAAGGCTAGCATGACTGACCTTGGCAATCAAATCAGCGGGCCTAAGACAATGGGCCTCGAGCTGGACCAACAGAGGGCACGATTTTCCTAGCAACCGGGGCTCCCTTGGTAGGAGCTTCACTTCGCTGGTTCACGAATTAAACAACTACCGGTATGAAATGCACACGTTGCGCGCGAGTCCCTAGCCCCTACCAACTAAATTAACATTCCCGACCAGCAAAGATCTTTTCAACCGGTGAGGGAGTGCTTCTGCTCAAGGCGGATAAAGAAGGGTTAACTGAATTGGTCTCTTGGTATTAAGGCTTCTGGTTACAGGATAACAATGACGTAAGGAGTAAAGTGGACCATGTTTCAAATGATTAATGGCAGGAGTTCAGAGAGACTTTACAGCTATAACATTCCCCTTAGATATGATGAATGGGGCTTACAAGTGCTAATGATGATATCGCAGTCCTGGGAATCCATCGGAAACTTTTGCAGGTTCATGTTGCAGGAAACCGTCAAGGTGATCCTGAGTTCGGAAGCAGAGCAACCATTGCGAGATTGTGAAATCGGTGTTTGTATTCACAACGATATTTGTCTATAGTTGTTTCACTCACTCCATGTTCTGTGATACCAAACTGGTGTCAAAGTTAACACCCTCAATGGCTGTGTATAGCACAACATCGGAGTTGTGATATCCTATATGGAAACCAAGGATGTTAAATTTACACCACAGTTTTTGAATTGGCTTCAGTGGAAGACAGTGCTATGGAGACATGCTAGGATGCATCGTATAAGTGTCAAGTTTTGAGATCGTTGGTCCCAGTCCAGTCAGCGTGGTGTTGGTACGTGTGTTCCTACCTGAGAAACTTTGTCATCGCTCAAACCATGAAGAAATGATCCCTTCAAACGTCTAATGTCTTGAGTATAATATCAGCATATTGGTACCAGGTTTCGGGTCAGCATAAACAACTCAGTGACCCTATAAGCGTCAGCACGACCCAGGTCAAAATTACGGAGAGTATCCACCAATACCTTTGACTGTACGACACTTTCCCATTCGGCTGGACTCGCATCAGCTTGTTTGGTTGTGTCACCATGTGCACCCTGGCGTTCTTCTCGTTCAGGAAATATATGTCTGGCAGCCAGATTCTCTCAATGCCTTTGCTTTGGAGGGCCAGACTACGGTTGCCGTGGAAGGCCAACCGTCTGTCCTGCCAAAACAGCCGCAGATAGACGGTCGCTGTCCAATCCTGAAAGAAAAACAATTGAAGAAAAATCATTTTAAAAATCTTCGAAACTCACTGAATTCCGTGGAAAACCGTCACGAGAAACTTATTAAAACGAGCGCTCCGCCATCGAAGTAGTAAACTTTACTGAACACCAGTGACGTAATGTTGGAGGGGAGCTCACAGGGAACGACCACCCCCCCCCCGAACTGTTGATAAATATCTTCAAGCTACAGTTTCTCAGTTTTGAGGGACACTAGGATAACAAGTGTACACCCCTGGTGCCCCCGTCAAATTTTACCCGACACAATTTGTCATGCAGACAAATCCGATTAGACACTGTCACCGCGGTGGCGCCATACTCCCACGAACATTCTTCAGCTCGGCACGCACGTGCATCGGCAAAACGTGACATCCCTCATTTGTTGAAAAGAGCCAGGTTGGTGGGGAGTAATCATTATCTTCGTAGCGACGCGACCGCGACGCTTGCATTTCGCAGGCGTTTGTGAACCAGCGAATGGCAGTTCCCACCACTGATCTCCATCATAGAGGAGACCTATTGATCTCCACTATCAATATTACCACTACAGGAGCCTGCGTTGCTCGAAAAATAGCGCCCTCTCTTGGTCCAGGTCGGGGCACAAATTACTGAAAAAGTAACATGCAGTGGTGATCGTGAGCATGGATATCACATTGTCATATATCTACCCCCAAACCTCAAACCAGCATATTTTAGTTATATACTTCTGGCAAATACCAATGGAATTTTTGACGTTTAAATCAGAGGGGTATATGTCGATTATTCCTGCACGATCCTGGTTCTCCAGTTTTCTTTCAAAACTGTTCAAAACGCATAGGCAGGGGTAGGCAAGGTACTCGGCATTAACAGATTAGCACCAGAAAGTTGCGCTCTCTTAGATTAATAAAAACAAACGTGTGTAGTCGTTCCTAATGAGGGACATCCACTCCCCGATCAGCTTGTGGGATTCAATATCCAAAACGCAAGGAAAAGTTTTGACGTTTACTTCTTTCTTTATTAAACTTCCTATGACTTACCATTGTCGATTCCCTGATGCCATCCACGCTTTCGATGTAGATTTGAACCAGTATTCGCAATGGGAGATCTACAGGTAAAGATGATCTGATGTGCATTAAACGAATATCAAAGTGAAATAGAAACAATACCGAGGGCTTCGAGTCGTTTTCTTTTAACACGTCCCATTCTACCGGCCCTCTACCCAAAATCTGAATACTGTTGTTCAGCCTTGAAATCATTGTTTATTCCATTCCAGTTTCTCTGAATGTGTATTTCAGGGATTTTGCTCCAGTTTAATGACATCTTAATAAGCTAGGCACATCCGTGTCTTACTTTCATCTGGTTCCTGTAGACCCGCAGAGTTTTCCGCTATTGGAATAAAAGAACAACATAAAATGTACCGCTTAAAGCAAAAAACAAAACACACCTATAAGGAATGACTTAATTTTTAAGCAAAGCCAAATACACGTAACGAATAACTTAAATTACGACCGTCTTGTTAGAAACGCCTATATTGTGCGATCTACATATTTCCAGACTTTGGTCATCTTCAAAGAAGGAGGTTGATTCTTAATTTTGTTCGCAAGTCAGGTTTCTAACTGCACTTCTGTGGTAATCATCCACCCTCTGCCCACCAGAAATTTTGGTTTTGGCCCCGTCGGATATATCAGTAGAAATGGGCCATACGTTGTCTTCCATGTACCCCAATACGTCTTTAAGTAATTGTAAACACCAGACGCGTTTCAGTAGACCGATTGCGCCAGCTAAGTCATATGACCTATAGTGGGTATTGAATGTCAACTAACGTAGCGTCCACTCAAAGCAGAGTGTTTGATAAGTTTCATGTCCCAAAATTAAAGTCGACGATTGATACCGTACTGGGACTACTGGTGTGTTGGGTACTACACCGGCTGTATTGCTTGTAAACAAAACTAAAACAAACACGTTGCTGTGGGTATACCCACTATAGGTCACGTGATTTAGCGGACGCAATCGGTCTATTCCATTATGTCTCCTGCCCGTGCATATTTCTGCCGTCCTTTCTCCCTTTTTGGTGTTATTAATATACATAACTTATATTTCTCTGTGCCTCCTAACCTTCACCATAAGGTACTTGAATACGTTTCATTCACATTAAAATGACGACATGCAGCACAGGCATCCCCAGACCATAGAGCAAGGAACAGCCCAGACTAACCTACGCCGTCTGGTCGAACGCGGTTATCGTAGCCCCTTAGAATGCTATCCAGCACTGCTGTCACATTCATGCTGGCGCTGGCGAGGCTGAGTGGACAAATAATGACAACAATTATTTTTACAAAAATGGGGATTTGGTCGGTCAATGAACTTGAAATGTCAGCGTGCTAGAGCCTTGAGCGACCTTCAGCAAACTGAACAACTGTCTTGTTACGTTGAAATTATTACAACTGTTTGTCATGTAGGTCGTTAAGGGGAGAAAAGGGAGCCTCGTTATCCAATCCACTTACGCTAAGCATGCATAGAACACAGATTTATAGTCTTGTGCTTGGTCCACGAGATAAGCGCACGTCGTCAATCGTTCCAAAATCTGCCACTAGTTGGATGTGTTATGAAAGTGGGAAACGTAC
>NW_019091527.1:65419-86957 GCF_001949145.1 Acanthaster planci
TATACGTCCGTGACTGAGAGTCTCTGAAGATTAAAGGACGCAGGTCAATAGGATATTGGTATTGGCCCTTGCCCATGCGTGAACCTAGTTCCAGAGAGAGTAACCGGTAGGGATGGGTAATGTCTGTGGTCGTGGTAATCGACAAGAAATAAAAGCTGTTATGAGCATCTTATTAAACACGTGTTGTGTGGATGTTTGAAACAAACTCCTACATTTTGTAAGACTAATGAAGTTCGAGCGTGTAAAACATAATCAGTCGCGTAGCCGGAGCGCTGCAAAGTCACAGAATGCACGGTATGGTGACAATAACCTTCATCTAAATCTCCCAGAACCTTTAGGCCTCGAAGTTTTTCCTGTTCTCTTCACGATGGCCACAAGTATGGTAAGTTAAGCATATTAATGTTAAGTATTGCGTCAAGTTGAGTATGCTTTCAAGACTGAATTTTTCCACTTATAAGCGATACATTCCCTTTACTTCAACAGCTGTGTCTGTCGCTCGAACTAAACATAATGGCTAATGAAATTCCATCAAAATGTCACGAAGTCAAGACGGCTGAACTTTTAGGAATTCTCGCTCTAAGCCCCATCATTATGTCGGCTATAATTGGAGAAGACAAATGTAGTCAACGCCCAACCTATAATGCAATATTTAAGGGGACCGTGGAGTGAACTGAGGAACACGTTTTGTGTAACTTTCTGACCGCTTAAAATGCAAAAAAATTATCTGAAATTTCTGAGGTGACTCTGAAAAATTCTTGTTCATAATATTCCTCACTCAGAGGCCACTCTGTTTTCTCATGAGCAAACTTAACAAAGTTAGAAAACCTGAGAGAAAATGATCAGCAAAGTCACACCCCTGTACATTTCCAATGGCCGACTCACACTTCTTGCCGCCAAGGTCATTTTCGGGCATGCGTCCATAATTATGAATTTATTAGTGAAGAGTTTCCATTGCATTAACAAATTCCATTAATTAACTGGGTCCAATAAGCAAGCCTTTGTCATTTTGCATTTTAAATTATCATTTCGCTCTATTTCTTTTCTTCTGTGAGACTTTTAGCTCATAGGAATACGAATACCGCTGGATTGGTCTAAAAACGTACAAGAATGAATTTGACCTAACCGCAGTCTCACTTTATCAAAGTTATTCTTTAAGTGCAGTGCAATTTTTCAGATACCTTATGGTATCTTTATAAAAGCCAAAACAATTCCCTTACTGCCAATCTTCATGCCGAGAGGTCAGGAAACTGCACCCATTACCTGCGGATTGCAAATGGCCTATCGACTGCTCAGGTTGGGCATGTTCGACTGAAATCGTCGCTGCCTTGCCCGATGATGATTCAAGACGTAGTCCAAGCCATCAAAACCTATGTATTTTGAGAATGTACTTAAGAGAGGTGCATTAGTCACGCACTCTTCTTGACCTATACCAAGCACTATTAACGGGAATCGATTTGGGGGGGGGGTCTAATTAGGGAAGGTTTCATTTAGAGAAAGTATTGCGTGCTTGTCTTCTAATGACTGGTGTAAATGTGCCCAACCTTGAAGACACCGCCGCATAGACTTGCAAGAATTGAGTATTTTGGTTTGGTGGTTAAAAATGTACTCACTCTCTCAGCTCGCCTGATAGCTGAAATTAGGACACGTCCCAAGGTTGTTCCTATTTTAAGCACCTGGTGTTATGTGCACTTTTTGCAAAGAAAAGAGTCATTAATCACTAATTAATTGCTGATTAATTTGGTAAGAGCCTTGGGTGCCTCTTTGTATGGAAGGTAGACTGGATGACAAGTCGTTCGAGAGTCATGAACCTTCTTATATTCTGAACTACCATTTTTGAAGCATTTCCTCGTGTTTGTATGAATAATAACGAAGCAAACGCTTTTACTTAAGTGCAATTGCTAAAAATGAGTAGGTTCTACAGAATTGGAGTATTTAATTGGCATTTTTCAAGACTGGGTCAGGGCAAGCTTGAAAACAAGGAGCATTTACTAATGTTCAAAATGGCAGCGTTCATGAATGTCATTCGACAGGAAGGCTGTATGCCTTTAGGAGGGAATCTCAAAAAACCAGATACAGGCACTTGTACCGATTTGAGAGCGGCAGAGCAATCTTCTTCATCAAAGTTTTTTGCGAGCAAAATTACTGCCATCGTGCTTATCCGCCATGGTGAGGTCTCAAGATACAGCGCTGTGCTGCACTGTGTGCGTCTCTACGTGCAGACAACGGAAGCCCTATTGTGCAAAACCACTCAGCCGTGCTGTCTGCCAATAGTGTAAAGCGTTTGCTTATACATGTAATATACTAGTAGATGCCGAATAGCAAAAGAAACATTTTAATTGATCATACAAATTCAAGCATCCGCTTATTCTTAATGGTTTTCCTTCTCAGTAAATACTTTTGCTGTTTGCTTGAACTTCGTAGCATTTGCTACTTGTTATTCATACGACCCAATAGCGAAGCACTATGCAAATGCCAGGATTCATCTATTATTCCATCTGGGCAAATTTGTAGATCTGGCAACATTTAACATCAATACACTCAGCTAGATCAATTGTGAAGAGGAAAAAACTGTTTTTTCTGTCAAACCTGTTGGCAAGTTGACGCATTGATCCTTGCCGTTGAGGGGGGCACCCTTAAAGCTTATCCCAGTATCTCAGTGGAGCGTTCTGCCCATAACTCTATCTTCTTGGACTTCATTTTGAAATGTTGGGTTTTATTATACAAAAAATGATCAATGACATACAATTAAATGAGTTTCGTCGAGTATACTGTATCCATTCCATAGTGGCAGACACAGTCATGCTGTACAAGGTCGCCTATCCACTCTGAAGTCTCAACCAAACAGGACGTTTGCACAGAATCCGCTTGCGATTCTGATAACTGAACTGTATTTATCAGTTACCGACTTTGCGCCAAGTCTTAGTGCAAGACGGCCCGCCTTCTGGGGAGCTCGTGGCAATTCAGGATAGCCCGGCATGATACCTTTACTTCGGCAACCATGGCAATGTTTAACGCAGTACCGTACGCGTTGAAATTCCCGCTGTGCCAGTCTGTGTAAAACGATAAAGGAAAACATGGCTCCAAGACAGTTGATACACGCACGGTCGGCACTCAAACTGTCCATTCCCCGGCCTTTTGTGGTTTTCTTGCTGATAAGAACTTCCATTCATGCATAACACAAACAGCAATGTCTTCAGAGTGAACAAGGGATTTAGCGTTATACCTGCCTTAGCACGAGCGCAGTCTCTGGTACCGAGTTGGAAAAAACGTTCAGAGGAAAAAAAACGGGTGGCCATTAACATATCCGGGCTATGGAGATCGAATGAAAAATTCATCTTATGGAGTGGATGAGGGGTTATTTGACGTTAACCTTGTAAGGCGAAATTGATGACCTACACCAGCCGAAATTCAATGCAAATGGCATACGTTTGCTGTAATTGCAGAGGACACCTCATGCTTTCCCGCCAACCGTGAAAAATGAAGATCCTGACGGCACTCCTAGCTTAGCAAATACAACCAGAAAAATAGTCGGGCCCCCACACGTGTACACCTTTTCTCTCTGACCTTCTTCGCCGCCAGTATTTGCCCCTTTCTACAGTATTTTACCTTGGTTTAACTTTCAACGCACTACAGATTTGATATCGGCATGCGTTTGATGCATATGGAAATCGGTAGCCACGCTGAGTTTTACCGAGGACATTACTCCCTAAATATTGTTGAATAGATTCCGCAACAGCAGGCCTATTAACGCATTATTCTGTTATTTCTGGGCCAGGTGGGTATACGATATGGACATACATAGTAGAAGTTATTTCTCCATAGCCTCCCGATGGAGGGGTCACCACCACCAAAGCAATATTACGAGTATTTCGCCCTTTGCTGGTAATGGTCCATAGATGGAACGAACCGTCCACACGTTTGACATCCATCGGCCAAATGTGGTGTTCAGCTTCCATCAAACGTCTCAAAGATCGCTGTCACGGAAGGTATTACCAAAAGATGTCTCGCAGGAAGAGGGGTAGGTACAGTTCGTCGCTGACTATACAGCCTACACTGTCACCTGAAGAGTGATGTAAACCAGGGCGAGTATATTGTGCCCTTCAAAGCAGTGCACTTTTGAAAGCTGTACTGCGCTCAACAGTCAACGTACTATTATCGTGTTTACAACATGAGGCAACTCAATTTGTTCGGAATGTTGCTCGCTGGGTTATACCAAAGGTCACTGTCCGACATATGCAGCGTGCCACCAACATTAACCATGATTAAGCTGATGCTCACATTACGATATCTCTTTGTAATATAACATCTCTGCTTCAACGTATGTGAACTTTAAATTTTAGACCTTATTAAGGGCCGCATGGTAATTATTCTGCATCAGTCTGACCGTGAACGAAAAGCACACTTGATAAAGCTTCAACAATACACATTTAAGTGCGGACAATTTTTAAGGGTCGATGGGTAATATTTGAGATGTTCTGAGGAGATGTTTTTATTACATGTATCAACCTAATTTGTTTTCTCTTCTGTGACGTCGGTTGTTTATTTCTGGTATAATATAGTCCATGAACCTGTGGCAGCCAATATGTATGCATAAGAGGTATAATTTTTCCTGTACATTTTCACAGTGCTTCATTGGCAGCACTGGCGCCAGTAGCTCACCGTCAATGGTTTACAGTAATTTTTAACGGTAAATCGCCGTCATTTATTAGACAGCAATTATCGTAAAATTAACAGTAACTTATCTCAATTAATTACATTAATTTCATGTAGACGTTAGACACAGCAAGTTACTGTTTGCATTGATTACGGGCTCATTCTAAATGTGTATTTAAGTGTAAGTGATAAGGGATTCTCAAATTCATCTTAATTTTAAGGCCAACTGGTATAAATTATTATGTATATGATACACAAACCTTGTATTTGAAGCCTTGATGGCGGCAGAACTCCATTTACATTCATAACGCGCACTGACGTGGTATCTGTGTGCATTGTCTAGCTCCCAAGTGCAAACATGGTTGAAACATGAACAGGTAAGACTTTCATCTTTCACGTTCGATTTATCGTTTCAGGCAATGGTTTGCATTTACGTGTAAAACTACATTCAAAAAGCACAAACATTTGTCAAACTAATGTCAAATACTTGCCGGTAAAAAATGGAAAACCACAAAATTACTTGGCAGAAGCAGCAACGCCCCATTTGTGTCAATATGCAAATTGAGGTCAAAGCTTGTACAGTAAATCATTACTATTAAATATACAGTATTATACTGCATTCACAAAAGCACAAAAGATGCGTGTAACAAACACGTTTGTTTCCTGCAAACTTTGTTTACAGTAGCTTAATGTTGCAAAAAATACAGTACAAATATACTACTCATTTAACGTTGTACCTTTACAGTGATATCCATTCCGTTGGTTTGGGTTGGTTTATTTCATTGTAATGAAATATCTTTCTGGTAAATAAACAACCCATCACCCTGCGCCTGTTCCAGATCTATTGTTGGTACATACATGTACAATTTAATTAACATGCATGGCTTCTCAACAATCTGACCACAGATTAACAATCTGACAGTGCCTTTAAGTCCTCCTAACCTACCTCAAATGACGCTCTGCTGTCTGCTTCCTAAGCCACTTTTTTAAATGACCGGTATTCATCCATACAAGCTCTTTTGGATGTAATAAGTGGGGTTTGGTAACAAGCAAAATTCACAGGTAGCTTACCTGATCGATGCTGCCACTGTCAGCAATAAAACAATGCACGGTTGCACGCCGCAGCTCCTTGTAGGCCTAAACCTCCAGCTTTTCGTTGTCATCTTGACGCATCGACCTCCAGTCTACTGATCGAAGGAGACTACGGATTGTGAGGCGAATCAAGTCTCCGTGTGCTGTCCTCGAGCCTCGATGCCAACCACCGGTGTGCCGTTTTGTCGGCGTGTATTATTCCAAGGTCCTCACATACTGCTGTGTGTCACTGCAAAAGAGAAGCGCGCCAGCGGTGTAGTGACTTATTTCGCTTTGTGTAGCCTACTCTCAAGTGCATTGCATGGTCGTGCTTTTTCACAGGGGTGGATATTTTTGCCCCTGTATGGGCGGAGGTGCGTGTCGCCTTCTCCAAATTTTGAGAGACACTGGATTGAAAAAAAATTAATTTTAAGTAAACTTTTCAGAAATTTATATAATTGGAATACCCTCTTCTGTCTGCAACATCGCGCACTTTCGTGAAAAAGGACAGCTTTTCGTTGAGTTGATTGACGCTGGTTAAGTTCAAGTCCCAGAAGGTAGCATGCAATGCGTGGGCTCCTGCACATTTCAGGAGAAAAATCCTAGTCGATGTCCTATATCGTTGAAAACTCTGAATGTGCACTATGTTCGTTTTTTAAACTGAAATTTTGAAAAACTTCTGTGCACACTAGCCGTAGGCTCACTGAGCCGACTATTGAGCTGGCGACAGTTCATATGACAGCGAGTAATTATCAGCGGTACACAGGGGAGATTGGCGTGTTTGAACTGCCGCGAACAGGTGCAATATTCTATCGTGTGTTGATTACAGAGCAGTGACGAGGAGAAACCTAGTACTATTACACACTGCGTGGGTGCTTATTCTGTTCAGTCGATAAGCCGATGGTGTCATCTTACCTTGAGCTCATCTGCGGTGTGAAAGAGACATGCAGCCTTAATTGCCAATTTATCGCGGCACAAAAGTTCAAGTTTTAAAAGCAGACTTGAAAGTAAAGGTCGGAGGCCTGAGGTTTGCAGGAGACCAGTCGGCGTCGACTCCACCATTTTGGGGGTGCCCCGACTGGTGGTATAATCCAGACAAAAGGGCGGGGCCTTCTCGTGTCTCAGCGGGGGGAGGGGGGCTGCCGTCAAAGTGTTCAGATCATCACTCTAAAGGAAGGGTAAAAAGAAACGGTATCCCGAAGAGGCAAAATTCTCTCCTAGGGAAGGGAGAGAAGCGAGTATTGTCAACGATAAACTGGCAAACCAACAAAACCGGGAAGGCGATCACTTCCGAGGTATTTTCAAGCAAGTAGACGATTTTCATCCCCCTCCTCCTTTAATTTTGCTTTTCCTTTTCGTTTCATTCTTTTTCAGATCTTTTTAATTTTCCCCGTTTTTTTCAGGGGGTGCAAGCGCCCTTGCTCGTCTCCCACACGACGCCCATGATCCCATATTGGAAAAGGCGCGTAATAGATATACTCCACCACATACACAATACAATGATCCTGCGATCGTCTCTCTGCCATTTTTATTGTTAAGGACTGAATTCGTTTCTTTTAGCTGTCTGTGCAACAGCAATTCACCAAGCAATACAAGTCCGGATGTCAAATGTTTGCCGGATGTGGTTGTGCATTGTCACGAGGGGTTCGCATGAAAGATTTTCCTCTTTACTTAACGATGTTGCCATTATCATCATTATCAAACATGAATTGATCACAGAGACATCATAATGAGATGCTTTATTGCCTTTTCCTGTCCCCTGCAATTTCACTTTAAATTACCCCATACACATTTTGCACCCCCACTTGATCGTGTATGTTTAAATATTAAACGACTGTGACTTATCGTTCTGTACGGAAGTACGGAAGCGTATTGCTTCCATCATGAAGAAAAATATTTTATCTCTTTTAAACGGCTTGTAATCTCGTTCATTCCTCCATGTTTAAACAAATAAGTATCTCATTTAAACAACATATATGTAGATATAAATATATTTTTTTCGCGTTGGCAGCAATACGCTTCCGTAATTCTGCGAGCATGGTATCCAAATTACGAGGCACTGTAAAATCAAGGAAATTAAACCCGTCTCCCCAAAGATGTGT
The DNA here is from genome assembly GCF_001949145.1 of Acanthaster planci. The sequence goes on from NW_019091527.1 coordinate 73,246, forward strand.
GTAAATTATATTGAATTTGCACGATTCGGGAGTGATGAGGCTTACACCGCAGAAGTGTTAAAATTAACACTACTGATATTATTACCAGGCTTATGCATTTATAAATATGTACATGGATGAAATACAATGATGTGTTGCAAGTATCACCGATTTATAATTGGACTACTTAGCTTAGATACAAGAAAACAATACGGAGGGCAGACCCACTTGATTGAAGCACCTTAATAACTTATTCAGTGAAGGACCGTGACTGAAATTTCGGAACTTGTAGAGCCCCCAGAGGGGTAGCTATGCCTACTTGATGTAGGTTTAGTCTAGCTTGCAGACCGACAGATTCGGACTGTTTCGTATAATTCTTAGGTCCTTTTGCACGGTCACGTGACGAAACGCGGGGTAGTTGTCTGAAATATGTGGACCCCATTTCGTTGATTTTCGGTCGTTATCGTTTGCGTGTATAATGTATAAATGACCATTCTTTCTGATTTACCTTCATGCAGTTTTTTCTTTCGATGAATGTAAATGCTAACTTGCGATTTTGCATAACGTTCGATGGCGTTGATCTTTCACAAAGTAAGGGACAAACGTGGTGCGGACCTCAAAATAGATGTACAGGCATCCCAACTTAACATCATAATATTTTGACTGCAGTGGACGGCGAGACCCACAACTTTGTCTCGTTAGTGGTAATTTTATTGCCCCAAATTCAATCACCTTGAACATTACAGAGTGGCTTGTACATTAGTGCCTTGCTATTTATAGTTACTCGAAGGACGGCTATGCAATTTTTCCAAAGATGCTGCCTCAGGCTTACAACCACGGATGCGTATTATGGCTCTAGTTGGAATACAGTTATATGCTTACATTTTGTACCGAAAGTATCATACAGGTTATGCGATTCATGCGATAATTTTTTTTTATTATACACATTTTTACACTCTTCTCGTGCGTGTGAAAACCATGCTTTTAGGGTTACGTGTATGGAAATTTCACTTTTTATGAAACAATTGAGCTTATCTGGGAACGAGGGCTCATTCTGCTAAGGTGATGGGGAAGAGACTGTCTTCAGTTCTACTTGCGAACTTAAAAAATGAGCTTATTGCAAACATTACTGAGAAAGCCTTACACATCAGCTCGTTGCTATGTACCCACAGAACAATACAACAATAAAAAATCAACAAATTTTGGACATCAAATACTATTGCGCCCCGCTCCGATATATTCATTTACGTACTGTAGCATTTGAGATTCAGTTCCACGCCTGTCGCTTCCTGTGCAGCGTGGTGTTTGTAATTCTGGTGCGTATTTACTTGGCATGCACGTGCAAGGCCGGATCGAGGGCGTATTGTATCACGTCGCTGCAAGTTGTCACCTCAAAGACACCTCAAAGGCTGGGTCATGATGTACTCAAATAAATCGGCGTTCACTTGCGAGCCGATACCAGCTTTGGTTTGAAGGAGTCATCAAACAAAATTTTATGACTTGAGTACATGTATAGGAAAGCTTTCTTGCAACTATGATGCTCTTCTTTGTAGCCGTAAAAAAGGAGAAACTTCAACATTTTGGTTTATGTGTTATGTAAATTGTATATTCATGAGCTAAAGCGTATGTCACCAGGACAGAACAGTCATGGCTCTTTGCGTATATCACACTGTTCTACATTTTTTTAAGTAAGTTTCACTTTTTGCTCGCATCTTGTTGGCGGGGGGGGTGGTAATTATGGTAATTTTTTGCATATATGCTATTTGGAAAGTAGTGCCTTGTGTGAAAAGAGAAAAATAGTGCCCTCTAAAATGTGTTTGTGAAAAATTTTGTAAGAATGGAAAAAAAACACCATTTTCTCGTCACTTTTACTAAAAAAGAATCATTTTGATCTCCTTTATATTGTTGTGACAAATAATGAAGTTGAGCCAAATGTTCACTGCTTGTTTCCTCAGGCCTTTGATCTTTTTTTTTGGAAACAAATCTAATATCTAGCTTTCTACTTTCCGCTTCAATGTATGAAAATTATTTGACATAATTATCTGAAATGTGTTGTAAAGGTGCATTTTAAACATTTAAATTACCCATGCTTTTCCTGACAAATATAAGGCGCTGTTGCCGTGATATCATTCCGGGAAGACGTTGTTCGTTACCGGGGTCTTGCTTAAATTTGGGACCCCAAAATTTGAGCAAAGAAAATGTGTTGGGAATACTTTGATTACTGGCCTACTGTCATGAAAGGAAAGACAACGAATCAAAAAAAGGCCGTCATCTTCAAGCAAAATATCCAAAATTCTGGCAATAATGGTGCTGAAATGTGGCCTTGAGTTTTCGCCCATGAATTTTTAAATTTAGATCAGCATGAAAACTAAAAAAGGCTTCAAAATACGTGCACCCTTAAAGATAACAAAACAAAAAGTTGGAAATATTGTGAAGAAGGACTCAAAGATGTATTTGCAAGGATTGCATTTTAAATATTAGCCTACGTTATGCGAATGGACCCTTTATTTCGACACGAGCGTGTCGTGAATCACACTCTGTCGCAGTTACATTCGTGCGAACCAAGGTTCAGAGCATTCATACAGTGTCAAGCTATTAGCAATCAACGCGACGGAACCCTTGATAAAAAAAACGCGGGAGATAAGATGCCCCGCTACGTATAGTGACATGAATCATACATCAGAGAGTGGATGCGCACCAATGGAGGATGACCGCTTATGGTGGTCGCATGCGGGTTTTAACCTCGGGCTGTATCTCGTATTACGGCTAGGTCGACGTGCAAATTGCAACCAAAACTAATCAGGGAGATAATGTTATAGATCTGTCCCAGCCATTATCTTAAAAGCAGGTCGTTTGTGCTCTCTGACGGACCCACATTAATCAGGACATGCAATCAACACACGCAGTATCTGTGAATCACTATTTACAAAAGTTGGTCCAGGGGTAGAGAAAATTTTACGAAATCACGGGGAAACGGCACATTTACGTAATAATGGTATTTTTTTGTGGCAAAGGTAAACTTGCTTTGAACTCCATTATCTACGTCGTCTGCAGTCTGCAGCCACGAACCTACTTGAAAGGTTTCAAGTGCCAGATTGATCTATTTTACAAACTAATCAGCTCACAAGCTCTAAGGGCACAAACTTTCAGGAAGAAGTCATTAGCGACGTGGCTATACACAGGCTGGTGTGTTACAGATAGGGTAATTTCTTTTCGTAGGAAGGTTAAAGGTAATTATGATATCAAGACCCCTTTATAGGCCTACGCATGCGTGTTACTCAGAGAGATCAGCATTCCTGATGCGATTGGTGATACGGACGTCGTTGAAGCTGCCAGTAATAGGCGGATTTTTGCAGTGCCGAAAGTTTGTGAACGAAGAAAACGTTACATACGGAAGACTAGCACTGCTATGATCTTTGATATTTTTGTCGAAAACATCGGTGCACCAGATTCTATTAATTCCCAAGGGTTACGGCAGTGATTAGTATAAACAAACTCTTGCAGATGGTGTTCATGTCCCATGTTATCCCCGAGGAAAGCGTGAATTATGACTCAATATCTTTCACAATTCTCTGCCGCCGGCGGAATATACAGGCTCACTGGCGATTTAGCATGACCAAATCTGACGGCATTGTATCAAAGAAAGGTTTTTATCCCAAAACTGACCCCATGCTTTGTAAACAATTTCTTATTTGAAACATAATTTTTGGGCTCGCTTTGTATTGATTTTAAATTGCCTATGCTCGCTTTTATTTTACTTCTATGTAACTGAATGTAAGCCCGAAACACGGGCGATCCTCAATAGCGCGCATCCAAGAGTTTGCAACGCGTTGACCAATCACAACGCGCTTAATCTGTCGACTCAATGCGTGTTTCGAAAGGGTCTACAGATTTCGCGAACTGTGATTGCAAACTCTTGAAGGCGCACGTATTGGAATTATTACTTTCCGTCATGCAAGCTCCCTGTCAGTATAGTTATGGTAAAATGAAAAAGGACTATTCTCCATAATTGTTAAGTTCATACACTTCATGCCCTGTCAACTTGATACGTTTTTTTTTGGGGGGGGTGATCAGAAATGTCTCTATATGAAAGGTAATCGTGACCAGTAAAATGTAAAAGACAGTCCCCTCCTGACATGCCTGTGGACCGGAGTTAGTCTTGCCAAATGTTCTGCACACTGCGGCACCACAAAGCAGCATATCCTCCTCGCGTTTCAGTTCTTGTGAAAAAAATCCCTATTCTAAAATTCTATTTTAAAAAAATTGCCAAAGATTTTGGCTTTCCCTTCTTTTTTTGGTTGAATTTGGTTCTGCAAACAATATTGTTACAGAGAAACCTGCGGAGAATACCCACATACAGCGACAAAAACCGGACAAGCACCTGCTGAACGCTAGTACCCTGGCCTTTACTGAATTGTCAATTAGCTTTCCTCGGTGATTACATGGGACACGAACATCATATGCGAGAGTTTGTTCCGTAGCCTTTGGGCAGTAATCAAATGTGGTGCGCTGAAATTATCAAAGATCATCGAGGCAGTCTTCCACAGTTCAGCGTTTTGTTCACAAACCCTCGGCACGGTGAAAAAGCTACAATTTATTCTGGTAGCTTCAACGACATCCTTATGACGAATGCTGACCTCTCTGAGTAACACGCATGCGCAGGGGTCATCAATGTTATAATCACCCCTAACTCTCCTGAGAAACAATTACGCTTGTGGATAAAATCCCCAAGAGAACAAGAATTAATACCAGCGACACGTACCTCAGTTTTACGTAAAGCCCGGTTGCTGTGTGATAGCTCAGTCATGAGGTCACCCATTTTAACGAAGAGCCATAAAACTTACTATGCTAATGTTGAAATGTTTTTATGCACAGAATTTTAATTTGTGTGACTTTTCAACAGAAGACGGAAAGTAGAAATTAAAAGAGCCTATTTCTGAAATTTCAAAGTAATCTTGCCTTGCATGCCATTGGTGCATTTTTATGCATAATGACTTTTTATTTATGACAAAATAAAAATGAAAATAGGGGGATCTAGGTTTTGAAGTGGAGAACAATTTGGGCATATAAAGTTATTAGTAGCCCCCTCAATACATGACGACATAGATAGTTTGATGGTAGATGTCCATGAAACTTGAGAACCCTTGGACAGTGCACAACAGACGCCAGAGCCGATTGGTATTCACTGCAATATGGACAACCGTCCATTCCTCCTATAGCGTATGTGACAGCGCCAGCAGCGAGTGCGGCTCAGCTAAGTGGGGAGGTGCCACTTCCTATATACACAGCCTTACCTGCGGCAGTTCGCCCTTGATTCCCACTCCTGCATTATTCAAAATCCTACACACTGAAAATAGGATGCACAGCGTACGTCAGTTGGAGTCGTTCCCAGGGATGATGCACTGATTAAAGCTTGATTGAAGTCGAATCGTGATTTAAAAAAGGAGATAATTCACTTGGAGGTAGACTCAGAGTCTTGGTAATTCTTTTGAAAGCTGGTGATGGGGTCGTGCCTGTTTTGTACATAAATCAGTCTTTCAGTCCGTAGCTGAAAAATGTTTAATGATTCTACCTGTTGAATGATTGTCATTACTCATTTGATTAAAACAAAGCAGGGGTACACTTAGGCCCCTTCTCTTTAATATTTATTTGACTGGTATGAAACCCTGAAGGGATTTATGATTTGTGTTGTTTATATTAATTCGTTTTCTTTTAACGTGTACAGCTAATTCCTGCCAACGAATTACGAAGACGTTACAAACGGACAAAATACGTCATCCCTTCCTAAATAGACTAGTAAAACAAAGTAGGACGATGGTAATTAGAAGTATGCTGCTTACAGCCACTTTCATCTAATCAATGATTAATGATACACGCGTATATGTCAGGCCTAAATGTTCTTAACAAAAAAGTCCTTTACACTATATGAATGTTTACTTTGTATTACTACAGAAACAAATTTGTAATAAGCTGTTGTACGGTATTTCTAATTTTGAAGGGAATTTTGCCAGTAGCTCGAATTTATAGGGTATCATGTGAAATACGGGCGTTTCGCAAGAGTTTGCAACGTGTTGGCCAATCACATCGCGCGAAATCTGTAGACCCAGTGCGCGTTTGGAAAGTGTTGACAAATTGTGCGCGTTGTGATTGGCCAACGCGTCGCAAACTCTTGGAGGCGCACTATTGTGAATCGCCCTTATTCTTTACCCAAGACTTTATCAAATACTTTTCCTTCTTTTTGATCATGGTAATGACATCAAGGAATCTGTATCATGAAAGATGCATAAAATACAAGGCAAAGCAATAATACAATGAAAGCTCAAAAGGGTGGATAAGCCTGAGGAGACGATGGCAATTCAATGCTGAATGCATTGCAATTAACAATGAAATGGGTACGTTGAAAGTAGCTAAGCATTTCGCAAAATGAAGTCTGGCCTTTACTTAACACCTAACAATGCACAGTTTATTCATCATGATATATACCGCAACCTATAGGTTCTTGTCGGTGCGTGAGCCTGAAAGCAAATTATACGTGTGCATGGTCAGGACGTCTTTTCTTCAGATCCGTTGCGTCCTGAACAGCTCTATCGGGTTCATAAGTGTGACGTCACTTCAGTTTAAACCACGCCCACTGCACATGCACTGCACATATGCGTTGATCACCGTTTACATCGACACCATGGAACCGGGAGTTAACGCGCAACTTCAGCGATCATGAAGCCTGCAAATCTTGGCGCGTCCGCCTTTCTGACGAAGTCCCTTACGAACCGGATAGACCTTTCACTTATAAATCACAATTATGCACACATGCGCACAAATGGCCTTGGTGGCAAGGGCCATTGAAAATGTACGGGGTGCGATTTTGATCATTTTTTCTCAGGTATTCTGACTTTGTTCTGTTTTTCTTCAGAAATCCCATTAAATCGTTTTACTATTAGTTTCTTGTCGAAGCGGGATTTTTAGTGCTCTGTATAAAAGACTTTACAATCGTGATTTTTCCTTTGCGCCACAGAATAAACAGTAAAATCCTGCTTAGATTACTTTTACTGTTCTCCTAGCCTCACTTTGCTTGAGAGATAATCTGTTTCGCTGTCGATGCGATAGTGAAATTTTATTAGGCTTACCTTTTTAAATTTTCACCTTTTAAAACAATGCTTCCATTCCCAGCCATTCTTAGCAGGTTACAGAAATTCGTTATCTTGACTTTTAAACTTTTACTGTTGCGATATTCATTCAGATGTCAAATGCCTGTCCGGGCTATCAGTGGCAGTTGTTGACCTTCTGTTGAATGCCCGTACGGGCTATCGGTGCCAGGTGTCGACCTTCTGGATTGCATAGCATTCTAGTACAGGTACGCGAACCAGTATATCGCATTGAAGAGCATGAAGAGGATAATGAACGCGTATCGTGAGATTTTGTCCAATATATAGGCAAGTCTCAAAGAATAATCGACCCCGGAATCCGAATTCTCCTCGGTTGTAGTTTCCTCTCCGTCTGGGGATTTTTTTCTGCTCTTCTGGCGCCTGCGTTCCTTCTTGTATTGCAGCTGTCTGTAATACTTTGAGAGAAAACAGAACGGGAATCAATCGCGCTCCCCGTCGGCGTGATCCAGAAGCTATTTTTTTCTCGAGGATTATGACGAGGCAAAGTCAAACGTGATCCTTTTTTGAATGGAATGAAGACAGTGTTTTAACTATTTAACTACACGCTTCATGGCCAGGAATGTCGCTTTTTTTCAAATGGCCTTTCCATATCATTTACAATCCCTTTGTGAATTGAATATTTTACCCGCTTTTATTCTGAAGTAACAAAGGAAAGAACATTGGCACATTTTCCATGGCATTTGGAATGTCTTAGAAGTGAAAAAAAATGTTTCATTTTAGTGCAAGATCTGGCATCTCAGTAATTAAAGGACACCACAGAGATCATTTCGTTTGAAGGATTTACCTCGTTCATCATGGATGCATTGACCACTGTGTATTCAACAAACGCTAGGAAGACAAATATCTGGCAGACGATTAGCCAAATATCCAAAGCCTGTTGAAAAAAAATCAAGGGTATCATCTTTTCATGACCTCGGTGGGTCTATTGTCATGTAGTATTTGCGCTTGGACTTTCAAACTTGAAATAAGGTCACTTTCAACAAATCCTGCATGATGGGTGGTTATCCTTGTTCAAAATCGGTGTATCATGGCTCTTCGTGTCAAGGGTGCGTCTTTAAGCAGTCCAAATTTCTAATGACGCAGGATCAATGTGAGAAATGCTAATTACTCACAAAAATGGTTTTATCCGAAATATTCTTTTACATGAACATCCCGGATAAACCACTGTCCAGACCGAGTGTTTCTGTATTATAGCCACCTTGCTCCCCCCTGCCCCATTGGTTATGACTCACTTTAACCCCACTGTTGCCTGGCATCGACTCCGTTTGTCCCTTGGACAACGTGTTCAAGGTCAGGTTGACGGTCACTCCCAAGGAGACGCGAGCCGGCGTAGACCGTGGATCGATCCAGAAGGAAAGCCAGGCAATGATGACTAGCAGAAAGCTGGGCATGTATACCGTCAGAGCGTAGGTCTCCAGTCGACGCTGTAGCTTGATAGTCGCTTGTGCGCCGCTATGAATCGCTGAACGATGAAGAAAAAAGGCCTATAGAATCGCCACCACACATAGCTCGCTATTCAACTCCTGATTTGAGACGTCGTATATCCTTCATACCTAAACTTTGTGTGTAAAATGTAAGTTTCAATTATAACAAGAAAATCGAATACCTGGTCCGTATCCAATATCCAACATTTCCGTTTCTTGGCCAACAATCCTGAACCTAGACAAGTCCGAACTCTTAGGCAAAATAAAGCCTTCATCAGTGATGTGCAAGACGAGGTCTTTCGAACAGTACCTATCTAAAATTTAAAAAAAAGAAAATATGAATGTAACATGCAAAGAAATCCATTTTAATGGAAGGTGGGTCTTTCTTTCTGCATGGTCTCATTCCTTTTCTGTCACTCATTCCTTTGTTTACTCTGTGGCTTCATCTAAGAGTTTCTGCAGATGTTGATCCGAATCACTTCCGTGGCTCAAACTTCCCATCTGAAGAACTGGAAAGCTTGGTATGTTTGAAGCGGATAGTGCCATGTGGTTTCAAGACGCACCGATTGGTCGCTAATCAGATCGTCCCGTTATGTTTGGGGCAGTGATACTATTGGCTTATTATGCACAGGTGTCGTGGTGATCGTGTTTTTCTCGGAGAAGTTACAAAAATGGAAATTATCAACTTACAGCTCAGCATACTTATGTTACAACTTTGTTCGTCCATGGGAAACCGTGACAGGTCCATAGGACATGCGAACGTCAAGCTTTCTCTGTGGTAGTAAAGCAAATAAGGTTTTGAACTGACCCGTTTATTTTCTCTATACGTCTTTCTTTCATGCCCTGGCGGATTTGGAGACAAAACTATTCCCCCGCCCCCCAAAAAAGTTGTGATATTTGAAAATAGCACGACTATTTCCATCCTCCTCGTGTAGAGTTTATATAATTGGCAATGCCGTAATCCATATAATTTGTCAATTTTTGTCCGCAGAATAATCTTCGCCGCTAAATATGGTTATTACCATTTTTAACACTCTTACAAACATTGCACTGTATCACGATTCATTGCAACCTCACTATCACGTTGTAAAAGAAAAGTGTTGATTCTCAATATTTTGGTGTCAATAACTCTTAAAAAGCAAAGCATAACCCACCCAAACCCCGCCCACCTTCAGTATTTAAACAATGCTTACAAGCTAACAGCAAGAAACGGTGTTTAGAAGCGTATGTTTAGTTGCTAAGCATAGTTGTTGCCGTGAAGTGTTGGTGTTGGATACGCAATTGAACATTACAACAATACCATAATTAGAGTACCTCTAAGGAAAACGTGTTTTCTCTGATTTTATGAGGGCGAGGGTTCCCCTCGTTTCTCTGTTTTCTCCTCAATGACGCAATCTACATTCAGAATTCGCATCTTGGTATGAACAGAAAAAAACCTTTTCAACTTGTTATAGTTGAGCTCTGAAGACAAATGACACTGCGTTCGGTTTGGATGCTTCCATATTTATTTGAACAGATAGAATCAGAGAAAACATGTTTTCCTTAGAGGTGCCCTTTAAACTGTATGTTCAAACCTCGGATAGACCAAAAGGTTTACGTCAGCAAATTGTCACGTTAGCCCCCTTAAAGGTTTTTCCCCCACCACTTGTTCTGGGTCCACCCAGCTTTAAGCTGTGGCTGGTAGTACTTTAAATTACACATCCTTATTCACGTCACAGAAGTTAAAGGAATTATGTACCTATGCTATAAACTTCAGCAACTGCATTGAAGTCAAATAATGATGAATTCAGCAGCTATAACATGGTTCCTGAGACTATATTTGAGATTAACGTACTATGTGATATTGTCCTTACAGGTAGTAAATTTAGAGCTAACCCACGTATACAACAGCCTACCGTAAAGTCAGTTCCACTGTGCCGTCTTGGTGGAGAACGAGCTTCATATTGGGCGTAGTCATGTCGTGCGGTTTGGCGTGGACCTCAAAGGGAAAAAACAAGTCTGGTACCCAAATCCTGTAGCCATCTAAGCCGGATAGGTGGATGGGGTGTTTGGCAGTGAAATTCAACCGTTCGTCTGTCCAAGTTTCGATCAGAAAGAGTGTGAGGGAAATATCCTGCCGGATGTCGAGTTGGCGATACAGAGATACGAGAGGGTGAAAAAGAGGAGAGACAGTGGGATGAACATCGTTTTTAAATCCCAGGCCAAAGTCACAACCTTTTCATTATGCACTACAGCCCAGAGAGAAGCCACTGGTTTCACTAACCCCGCGTTCATTTCCAATGGTCGTACTCGAGAATTGAGAAGTTCGTTTATAATATCAGGATTACACTGAGGGGTTGGGATTGCTATACGGATTGTCTTTATCAAACCAATACCAAACTAAAAGTTCTCACCATTGCACTTTCGCTGACAGTACCGATGTGTTCGACACCAACCTGAAGTGACACGACAACAGGTGGTCCTATAGGTCGAAGACAGGAACAATTGACAAATTAGTGCATGATTGTCGCTATAAATAGTTTATACATGGACTAATGTGTAATAATCATTAGTAGATTGATATCCTATTGTTGTCTCTCAAGAAAACAAACGGGTGTAACAGTCATTTTTTAACATTGTTATCAGCAAAGTATTATTTGTTGAATAAGGATTTACTGAAATTTTAAATGGAGCCGATGGTAAGTTCGTTTTTAATGGGAACTTGAAAAGGTTCATCATTGAAGTCCCCAGTTTTCATATGTTTACACATAGCGTGTAGCTTGGTGGCAAGTTGTTATCATAAGGTCAGTGGCGGTGTATTATGGTCATGTTTATTATCTGCGATATGCTGACAACTCCATTTAACGGTTATCATCGCCGCACCCCCCCACACACCCACACATCCACATACGTACACCAGTTTCAGTTTTTATGTTGGGGGCGTCTATTAAGTAGGTACGCACGAAGGGGAGGGGAGTTGGTGCCGTTGCGTACACCATGCGTACAGTGGGGGAGGGGGGTAGGTGCTGTTGCGTACACCTTGCGTACAGTGGGAGAGGGGGTCGGTGCCGTTGCGTACACCATGCGTACAAAGGGGAGGGGGTTCAAGCCAGTGGGTATCGTGCGCAAACCAAAAATTTGCCTTTAATGAATCATCATATCAATACACTTTATCACTGTAACCAGTTGCCTGTAGCAAGTCTATGGTGTACTAGCATTGTATCACTTAATCGAGAACTTACAACAACTGTTACTATTCAGCAATACAATGCATTCCTTTAATTGTACTGCGTACACTCAAGTGTGAATAGAGTACAAGATGCCCTAGAAAGGAATGGGCAGTGTGATTCCTTCTGTCGTCTCTGCTCACTGCATCAGCCTGTATTATTTGGGCTGCTATGTGGTCTCAACTGGAGTGTGGCCCGAGTACATGTCACCAATAGTCAATGGAAAACCGGTGCAGTACTGGTGGAATGACCAACCCTCGGTGGATGCCTGATTAAGGTATAAAAATTACTCATGTGTGTAAATGTATCAATTATTGGAAGACAGTTCATGTAAATTAAATTGCTGAAATGGTCAACTGCATTACTGGAAATGATACAACATGACTTGTTTTACTCTTTCATAGATTACACCATGACTCCCTCAAATTTAGGGTTTCATCTCCTAGGCACTTCCAGTTTGGGAGTTTCATTATGCAGTCTCTAGTTTAATTTGTTCTAGTCTTAAGTTTTAACCCTTGGATACTTAATTTTATATTGATGTAAAGTGAGACTTGTCTTTATTGTTTTAATGGAATTGTCGCTCGAGTTTGACCAACACATCAACAAAGACGGTCCAATTTAGTGGGATTCACAAGTGGTTTGTTTTATTTTAACCAGGATACGTTTTTACCTGGTGGCCAGAGTCTTCTTCCCTATTTAAGTATTAAGTTGCGCTCTGGTTGAATCATACAATTAAATAAGAGAATCAGTTTTTGTGCGTCGAAGAACCATTCAAACACCGTCCATCCCACCATTGATCCTCCCGTGCCAACACCCATTAAAGTAAAATACAACAAAACTCATGACACAAAGACCGACAGCGTCTTCCGGACTTGTGGAATGTGTATGCGTACAGAGGGGAAGGGGGTTGGAGCCACTGCGTACGGCATGCGTACAGGGTAGGGGGGTCTGAAAAGTCGGCATTTCGTGCATACGTTGGACGGTCCCTTAAGTCTTGGGTCCACGACACCTCTCGCAGTGCTGCAATCCGCGTGTTGTATATGCAATACGGGCGATTCACAATAGTGCGCCTCCAAGAGTTTGCAACGCGTTGACCAGTCACAATGCGCGAAGTCTGTCGACCCTTTCCGAACGCGCATTGGGTCGACGGATTTCTCGTACGGTGATTGGTCAACGCATTGCAAACTCTTGGAGGCGCTCTATTGTGAATCGCCTGTATTACCGTGAAGCAGAACTAATTCGATTCGTTCCTCTTTTTATGCGTACCAGCTGCGCCGCGCTGAAGCCAACATGTAGTACTGGTTTGTGTCACGTCGCTAATAGTGTGATTCGTCCGTTCGTCGTGTGGACACAGACGTATATAATAAAATCTGGACCTGCAACTCTCCTGATTGGTTGAAGCCACTGGAGGTCGGTTTGAATATATGCGACACGGACATCATCTGCAAGAGTTTTTCCTCAGGCTGCTAATCGCTACCCGTAAACCCTGGGCAGTAATTGAATGCAGTGCACTGAAATTATTGAATGATGTCCACAAAAATATCGAAAATCGTGACAGTCTTCCACAGGTTACCATTGATTAGTTAAGAAACTTTTGCCACTAAGTTAGGTAGGCTTGCGGTTGCACCATGTACAAGAAAATGTCTCTTTTCTGAGTGTGTGGTTTTGAGAAGAACCGATGGTGGACACTCGACGCGCCCTGTTCGTCTTCAGGATGGGGACAGAGCTAACGAACAGAGCATACTGTTTGGAAAGTCGACTGCCCACCATCAGTTCTTCTCAGAACCCCATGCCACACACATAAAAGAGATATTTCTTGTACATGGTGCAACCGCAAGCCTACCTTACTTAGTACTTCCACCATGCATGGCTTCAAGTCTTATCTAAACTTTTGGCACGGTTAATGGCCGCCACTCTACTTCCGGTAGCTTCAGGGTCCA
>NW_019091527.1:91233-106772 GCF_001949145.1 Acanthaster planci
CACCGTGATATCTGGATGCTGTCCAAGTGATGAAGACAGTTTCGCCAGCTTAGCCACTTAGGTAGGCACTCTTCAGGAAGCCGTTTGTCCCATGAGTGCCGTGAGGTGTTGTTTTCTCCTTTGATTGCTGTGTTGATCTCGCGAAGTATGATCTTGCCCTCGATGGTGACAGTAGCTATGAAGCCCAGGGGATCAAAAATGGAGTTGGCTATGGACAGGACTCCCTGCCGTGAAAATGACCTCTCGTGTAGGTTAACTTTATAAGTCAAATGGTCAGAGACCAGCACACTGATACTGCTCTACTGCTCGGTGATACTGCTCTACATGTACTTTTACCCTGGTCTGGTCATTTTCAACCCAAGTGTCCGAAATGATATGATGTGAACATTACAACAAATATCCTTAGACTGTTTTTGTAAGCAAAATACTGAAGAATAAATATAAAAAAAGACGTACCCTAACGAAACTGCTAAAACAACACGTACCACATACGGAAAGCACTTTCACACGTGCACCCATTCATTAATAGCGTGCGCACACACACAGACTGGTTCCCGTCCTGGCCCTACGTTCAGCAGGAGACTACGTAGGGAACGGGACGGAATTCCGCCACTCACAACCTCATCTCCATGGTTTCAAGCAGCGGGGCTGCTCTGGATTGGAAATAAAGTAACAACTTAGGACAAGGTTGCATCATGCTGCATTAACTAGTCTTCATTCCGTCATCGATTTCACTGTTTATTAAAAAAAATGAAACATTACTGTGTTGTACTTATATCAGTGGTTGAAGATTTGACTCGAGCGGAGGTAATTTTGCCTTTTGCAACCGCGTGAATGCGTGGTAGCTAGATGCGCATTTTGTACTTATCGTCTCAACTGGTCTCAAGGTGGAGACCCGAGACTAATGCATTCAAGACCGGCCCTCCCAAGACCGAGACTTTGACAGGGTGAGACTGAGACTGCAAAAAAAAGGTCTTGAGACGGTCTCGAGACCGAGATCAGGTCTCGAGACCTACATCACTGATTATATTACATTTCATTTGTTGTATGAAGTGAATCAAAAGAGATATCCTCTTCTAGAATGTGAAAAGAGAGAGTTTGCAAAATGCAATGGGAAGTGAAAATGACGTTCATCGCCAAGGTCATCAGCAGTTTCTTTGTTTTTGTGAGCCTCCTTGAACATTTCTTTTTTGGTTATAGCTTTTCTTTTTTTGGTTATTGCTTTAAGGTCACAAACATGTTTGAAGGGCTCGCCAAAACCCGCCATCAATCTCTGTTGAGAACGAGCTCAGACTTTAGGCAAATCGTGTGACGGCCGCCCTGCAAGGCGGGTGGCGCAGGAGGGCGCTATCTGAAAAATTGATGTACTGTACGCGCACGCGTGCGCATTTGCCAATAATTATTGTAGCAAAAGAAATTCGTTGCACTTGCAAGTAGTTACAGCACAAGATGGGACAACGAACGGCCGACGTTCTGCGAAATGAAAGAAGTTTGAGTTGAAAGGTTCATGATTTTGCATGTACTGACGCCGAAAATTGGCAGATGCAATGCCATTCAGCTGCAGTATACGTGGGTGCACGACAAAGCAATCAAAGAGGTCTAGGGAGAAAGGACTGTATTTGCTGACCTACCCACGAGGCAAGAAGCAGCGAGCAGCATGGATCGAGGCAACGGACAGAACAGACATCGAAACGGGCGGTGTGTGGGAGCCAGGGCCCGATGCAAGGGTTTGTTCCAGGCATTTTGAAGGAGGTTGGGTGAGCAACAACTCCAAAGACGTCAACTTTAAGCCGACTTTATTCCTGAAACCTGAGCCCCCACAAGCACAAGAGGAGGAAGATAGTGTCGATTCAGAGGGCGGAAAACAGAGAAAAGCTAAACGACAAAAGCTGACAGAAAAGGTAGGCTAGATCATGGAGGAAGGAATGTAGGCCTACTTCCTGAACTGTAAGTAAGGCACTACTCTGTAGGCCTTTCTGCACTCCACCTTTTTTATGGTTCTGCACACTGTGGCATTTTGAAAGCTGCTCAGCAATTGTACAAGATAAAACATTCGTTTGCGCTTGCTTAAGTAAATCTTCCCTAGGCTAAAGACCCTTTAATAATACCAATGGGCCTAGCTAACCTATGGAACTACTGGGCACAAGTGTATTTTGTTGTGTTTAACCTATATTATTGGCAAAAAATTAGGTTTTTCTACCATCCTGACCTCTCATCCTTTGACAATCTGCACACATCTGCATTCCCTGTGGTCGTACATCACCTGGTCATGTGACAAAAACAGCACAACGAACATTTGTTGCTTTGGATACCAGACCCAATTATTCTGATTACTCTGATTAAGGTTGTGTATAGAGACATCGGGGAAATCTGTGGTCGGGGAACCACTCTAATCACATATCGGCTCGACCATTTTGGAAGGAGGGGTTTTGAAAGTGGAAGGGGAGGGGGCTGACACAAGATCAGAGTATATCGTGAACCAATTTCATCACATTTTCATGAAATTTCCCTCCCCCCCCAACAATTCTCAGTGACTCCTTTTCCCAGCACAGATTTGTGTTACCGCCACATCCAAATCACTATTTCACACCCTGACATCGCCACTTCTCTTCGCCTAACAGGATGGCCCCGCAGTAATCCTTTCTTCTAATTCTTTTTGCCAGTTTTGTCTATATGGAATTCTTTCTCTTTTTTCCTATAGCTCAGTATTATGCTAGGTATAATAGTGGCCGTAGTTACTACACCTTAGATTGATTGCTGATGTATTCTTTTGTGCCAGCATGTTAGTAATTCAGTCAGGAACCAGACCAGTCCGTAGCAAATGGATCTCGGACTTTTCCCCCTTTAATTTATTTCCAGCCATGGCGTTGTAAAGCATCTGTTTTTTTTTAATTATTATACTTTACAAAACTTGCAGCCCAAAATTTGTGCTATTCATAAGTGTAGAATTGTTTTTATGGATATCGATTTGCTCTGAATGGCTTTCTAAAGGAAGGCGACCAAAGTGCCTGCACTTCAGAGGAGAAGGCCCTCAAAATATCTATGAGCCATCACTCCTACTGCGGACAACGTCTGTCAGCCAAGAATAAAGATTCTGGAGATCCACTCCAAGGACGGAACGGTGATGCAAGTGAGTCGAGAGCTACACTGGGTTACTATTGCAAATGCATTTGCAAGTTGTCACCAAACCCGACAAAAATGGGGTGCTTTTGAGCTAAGACCTTTCAAAGTTTTGTGCAGAATGGATGTCAGTAGGAGCCCTCAGCTATTTGTCACTCGCGTGTCCATTTTTTGTCAAACTGGGTGATACCAGGAAGCAGAGTTAATTTCTCGCTTTCCAAGACAAACTGAAAAAAAAATTCTACAGTAACCTGCCTGAAGGCTCACGTTGTTGGATCCATTCACATTTAGATGAGCTTTGAAGCTTTTCATGGTGAAGGTAACAAGTTAGTTATCGAGGTTAACTGTGGGTTAGCACCATGCAAGGATATCTCTTTTATGAGTATGTGCGGTTCTGAAAAGAACAGGAGGGCACTGTGCATGTCACACATACATGTACTCATGCTCCCACAAACCTTTAGAATCAGTTACATCAATTATCGGCAAATTTGGAACATTCTCTCTTTTTTTTTTTCAATTTGAAACTATGAAATATGATTTGATGTACCATATTTTGGCATTTATTCCCCAACTGTCTTGTGCACAGTTTAACAGATGTTTTCCTGAAGGACAGCAGAATACTTTGCTGGGTAGATTCTTGGAACAATGTGTGGGGCATTTGAAGTGAGAGTCTAGGCAGCTGGATCGTGGCTAAGATAACTTTTGTTGTGCTGAGTTTTAGTGCTCTCACATATGTATGCTTCATCTTGCATTGGTCATTCAGGCATCATGCCTTGTTTGTTTTGTTTCGGTGAGTCAGTTCAGACAATTTAAAAACACATTTACACTATATCAACACAGCATGTACCGACTAATGAATGTGCACAAGGTTGTGACGTTGCTGCCTTGACTAATTCCAGTGAGGTGACGAGGGGAACATCACTTTCATGAGATTGCTGAATGCAGACTTATATGTTATTGGTTTTGCCTCGCAACAGCAGATTACCAGCACTAATAACGTGCATACTGCTCTCAAATTGTACTCAACGGATCTTCTTTTCTCAGCACAGGAATTTACTAAGCAATAGTTTCTGCCTCATGAAACAAGGACAGTGTTGAGACAATGACCTCCCGTAAAGAAACACCTCAACATGTGCACCTACTCACATGTCCTATCCTCCAACATTGTGATTATCAATAATGCAGACACAACAGAAGAGGGTCCCAAGTCCTTCGATGAGCTGAAGAAAAAGATCGCTGAGCTGGAGTACGATCTACAATGCCTGTCATGGAGCTACAGGAAAATTGAGGGTGACAACGCCAAGACCAAATTCTACACAGGGTTGCCGACTTTCCACGTCTTCATGTGGCTCTTCTCGTAAGTCGAAATGGACAGAATCACAAAAATGACTTGTGATTTCGATGTGAGTTGTCGAAGATACATGAACATCACGAATGACTGAATATTCCAATATTCAACCTTCTGTTCAAGTACGTATTTGCTTGTAGCAAATTCCCCCAAGCATGATCAAAACATGCATGCTTGTGTGGTGGTCTACCCCGTTTAGTTTCAGGACCAGGGTCGGTTCCCCAGGGAAGGGAGGAGGCTAGGTGTCCAACTCAGCCGGATGTTGTTGGATAAGATCAAGCACAACAAAAAGTTTTTAACACTGGAAGGAAATGTAATTGTTTGGCCTTATGGTTAGGTATTTTTTGCCTTCATCTTGAGAATCATAACATCTGGAAATTGTTTTTTGGATGCAGTTTGGAAATGAAAGAATTGAAGTTTTTCTGTTTTTTTTTTCATTAATTTTCACCAACAAATATTCAATTTGAAAATAAGTATTCAATAATCAGCTGAATATATATTTGAACATTCAGCATCACCCTAGTTCCAGTGCAGTGTTTACATCACATGCAAAATATTAAGCAGAGAGACTGAGTGCCTGACAATGAAATGCATGCAGTTGTATGTCAGACTGCCATGCCAAACACAGAGCATAGCATCCTCAAATTCATGTAGCAGTAGTGGTGTTCAACTGTCTTGCTCCTGTGTTTTCTCTGTGACTGTTAAAGACAGCCTTTTGTGTGAAGTCCATAAGAGTGCCAGATTCCAACAACACTCGGAATTCCTGACAAGGTTTTGATGGGCATGCGTTGTTTATGAATAAGTCTTTGAGCTGGTGATAACAGCAGTTCTTATACACCCTGTGATATGCACTACCTTTTTTGACTCTAGCTGAGGTTGACCTGATTGTTTGCATAAATTCAACTTTGTGGTTTTTCTGTTTTTGATGTGGATTGAGGTTGAGGTTGAGCTGATTGTTTGCATAAATTCAACTTTGTGGTTTGTCTATTTTTGATGTGGATTGAGTTTGATGTGCACATGCTCAGCTTTACACAAACAATAGTGGAGCAGTATGTTTGCTGCCATCATTGTCTCATCCAGCTTACCCATCAACCTGTCCTGAGAACAGGCCAAAACCAGATTTGGAAGGGTAGTTTTTGCTCATTCAAAATTTGTCAAGCCCCCATTTCTTACATAAACCTTTCACACACTGGTGAACAGGCCTTCAGATTTCCTTCCTAAATACCAGGTGCCATGAGACGTGTGGCCTCAGGTAACACTGAGGGATTTCAGTTTCATACAGTTCTCATGGGAGAGGGCTGGCTGTTTTTAATCTTGGCCAGGAAGAGCCAGGCAGATATTGTAATCCTGGATGAAATCTTGCACCGAGCAATTCAAAAGTCCCCCATTTCATATAGTTCTTTGTAACAGGTATTACCGCAAGTAAAGCTTTTCCTTAAACCTTCCTACTGGTTTGTTTTCAAATGTTTCTTGGCTACAATTCTATCTGGCTCCATGTTTAATACTTGTTTTAACTCCAGATATCTTGAAGCAAAAGTTTGGACCATGACAGGTTCAGAGGAGAATGACACCAGCAGCAAGTCTTCAGACAGAAAGGTCGTTTTTCCCCTCATCGACCAGCTGTTTGCTACACTTATGAGACTCCGCCTGGGCCTCCTCCTTCCAGACTTGGCCGACCGCTTCCGGGTATCGAGGAGGAGGATGGACAACACGGTAACGATGTGGATATTTTTGCTGGAGAAGGAGCTACGAGCCCTGACTCCATGTCCGTCGCGAGAGGCAGTGCGCCTGACCCTGCCACCTCATTACCGGCGCAAGCAGGGCTTGAGATTCCTGGTGGAGGGTGCTGAACTGCACATCGAGTGCCCGTCCAACGTGTCCACCCAATGCTACCAAAGACACAGGCACCACACAACTGTCCAATATCTGGTGGCCATTTCCCCCACGGGCCTCATCGCGTACGTCAGCGACGGGATTTTTGGAAAGGCGTCCGGTGGAGAAATTATGCAACGAAGTAAATTTCTAGCCCTGTTGGAGGAGGGCGATCTGGTGCTGGCAGATTCAGATTTCATGGTCCAGGATTTGGTGACAGAAAGAGGGGCTGTGCTCCGCGTCCCGTCCAACATGTCGGGACCGTTCAAATGTCAGGTACAGAGTGCCATAGGCAAGGTTAGAGCATTCCGTATTTTGGACGGTGTGATGCCTCTGTCTCTCCAGAACATGTTGGGGTCTGTATTCAAGGTATGCTGCTGGCTGTCCAATCTCAGTGACTTCTTTGACTTGATTAAACCCAAGTGAGAAATAAGAGATTGAGTACAGAAAACGGAAGACCTCCAAGGTTGGTTCATACCCACCCTGAAAGTGAGCAAAGATGCGATTGTGTGACGTCAGACATATTTGCATTGCACATTCATGTACTTAACAGTACTTGCGTTTGAATCTAATGTATGTCACTGCAAACTATTCATGGCGTCGGTCGCTTCACTTTTGCATTTGCCCCAAGTATGAACTTGCGTTATGTGGAGTTCATTTGAAGTCCATTCCCCAGAGCCCCCCATCCAAGTGTACACAGCCTACGTTCAAAGCAAGTTAATTTACTTTACTACACCTCAACTATGCCCCCTCAGTAACTTCACACTTGTTACACCATTGCCGTTATGGCCTATTTTCTGTTTTGGTATCGTTTTTCATTGTTTTGTACAATGTTCTATGTAATTCTCTTTTCTTTCATGATGCCCTGCAAATGCTAAATAAATAGTTTCAAGCAGGGGAAGATAATAGTACGGTGAGTGAATTTATTTGACAGCATTGTAGTCAAGTACTATTTTGAGTACTAAGGATAATCTCTGCCGAATATCAAACTGGTCAGGAGGGAATAATAGTGGATTACATGGGCATTTGATGGTGCAAGGGGATAAAACATAAGACTTAAGAAAAATTACTTGAAAAGTACTCAGCTGAGTACTTTTCAAGTAATTGCTTAATAATATTAAGCAGTGACGGTCTGAAGTCACATCATTTTGTTGTCTTACCCTTGTGCACATTCTATCACATGCCATGTTCTTACGCCTTGCCCCTAATGAACTCGACATTCCGCAGAGTACCCTGGTACTTCACTACAACACTAGTATTTGGATGTTTTGTACCCTGCATATACCCACAGCCTACAGTGAAAATAATAAAAACACAAAGACAGCAACACACTTTTTGACATATTTCTGCTGCCATCACGGCATCACAATTTACTGATTTTGCTGTACAAAAAAATACCAAATAATACACTAGTTGCACTCACACATAACATGAATAGTTTACTTTCCAATGGCATTTTGATGACTTGGGAACTACAGCGTACTCGTAAGGTCAAAGGTCAGAGCCGTATGGTCACTTCAAAGAAAAGATTGACTAGTTTGAGACATTTAGATTAGAACGTTCTGGATTATGATCACACGGTGAAGTTCCTTTATGAACCGTGGGCAGACTAGTTTAAATAGTTTACTCTCCCCCATGTATCTCCATTTTTGAGGTGGTCTGGTTTTTAAGGATTGTTCTAGGATTTTTGTCGGTGGGGAGGGGACATCTTATGAATTTGCAGATGTGGTTGACAGGAGCTTCACAAAGCACAATAAATTACATCTCACATGACAAAATGCTCAAGGCATAGCCAATAACTTATGAGACATCTTTTGATGGATAGTAAGCGACAATAAGTAGGTTCTGGGCACTGTCATCTGCAATGCCTTTTTCATCATATTTCGGGCCACATAACTTTGTTATGACAAATGTAACATTTGAAACATCAGATGCAAAATACGAACTGTTCACAAGGGGCAGGCTAGTCATCAATTATAACCATAAAGACAGCATGTTAATGTTCAGGAAATCAATTTTTGGTGAAAATCATAAAATCCTGCTATTTTGCTAGGTTTTCTGACTGACCATCTGTTTACAAACTCTGGTTATGTGTCAGAAACTGTGAAATATGCATGTTGCCAAACCATTCAGAAGCTACACCCATCTTATGACTGCAGACTGTTTTTGTCTCCCCTCCCATAGCAACACAATATGACCTGCAAAATTTGAACCACACACCCTCCCTAGGTAAGCCTTCAAACCCAAGCCAGGCCTTGCCCTGTTGCACATGTGATTGGCACATGGAGGAAAAAAATGGGTAACACCATGGTGCTCCGCACGAGATTTGGAAGTTTCTAAATCTACTCGATTCTCATCAGTCGACCCCTCATTGACCCTCGCCGACCTGCGACCTGATGTCGTCGATCTTGAGGATCATCCTGACCAGCTGGGTAGCCAGGTTGATCTGCTGCATCTTTCCAATCAGCGTCTCAATCACGTGCTGTTCCTTCATGTCTGGAGAAAAGAGAGGAAGAAACGAGAAGAATTGTATATGGGTTAACCACTGAGTACTCTTTTGTGACACTTGGGCAGAAAACTAAGGAGTCTCAGCGTCCGCTGAAACAGTTCAAGGCCTGTTCACAAGTTTGCACAACATTTAGAGCACAGCAAAGCCATGAGGGAATATGCAAATTTTCACTGGAATAGCGACCAATGTTTAACAGGCCCAAGTCTCTAATTTAGATGTAATTTTTCACAGATCTTAAGGAATTAGGGTTTATGATACCACAAACTTCTCGCAACGAAATCAATTTGCTTGATTTGACTTGACCAAGTGTCGGAACTCGTCAAGGCAAGGGGTCTGCTGGATATGTAAGTCAGTATCTTGACTAGATCCGGTGGTCGAGGCCAAGGCTATTACACCTACCATTGGTGCCCCTGCCCATGCAGTCGATTCCTAGCCTTGGGTTGCCCTCCTTGATCTGTCTGGACTTGATGTCGGCGAGTGTCTGGATCGGGTGCAGTCCGCTGTTCTCGGCTAGCGCCATTGGAATGGACTCCAGGGCTTCACCAAAGGCACGCATGGCGTACTGCTCTATCGTGGAAATCTGTTGAGGTAAAAACAGATACGTTCGTTCTTGATTACACCCCAAATGTCTGAGATTCGCACAAGGACAACGTCCCGTTCAGGCTGGCAGTACGTGCAATTAAAAAGGACTACAGTATCTGGGACAAACACAGTTTATTATTTTAATGGCAAACTTTCCAATTATCTTTGCTGGCAAATTTTGTCAGTCTTCCAAAATCATTTACCGTGGATAGAAACACTGGTAAAACCCACTTTTTGTCATTTGAATTGCCAAAGGGTACAAAGATGCACAGAGAAAGTCAGTGGCTATGCTCTTCATTCCCAATCCAGCAAAATCTTCAACTGCCACGTGGACTTTAAAGGATTCAGCTCCACTGTACATGACTACAACTTTTCGGTTGATGCTCATTCAGATATGTACAGAATAGTTCAAAGTTACGTAGGAACGTCTTGCCAGCTGTATGTAGATCATTCCATTTTGGGGAGAGGGGGGTCCACTGTTTTGTGTCCCTGTCACATCTGACAAACGATTTTATAAGTTTAGAATACATTCTTTAATTTCCAAGAGGGCTTAAATATGCAAATTACCTTCCAAACAAATACAAAAGTTTGAAGTCGACTCCGTTGATATTGCAAGGTAAAATTACACAGGGCAGGTGTAACGGATACATAAATAGTCACATGGTTGGACATCGGATTTACAGAATGACCTATGTATCACCTACATCAGTGTGCTAGGCCACGGGTTTAAAGCCTGACAATGGTTCGAGGTGATTGGGCGTTTACTCTTGCATGGTGTCTGGCCTTCAATATCACTCAACAGATAGAAAAGGAATCCTGATTTCCATGCTCCTTTAGTTCAAAATGAAAACCGGCAAAGAACCAAGTCTGTCACTCCATTTTCTTTGGAGGGGGAAAGCTAGCAGATTTCTGGCAGGAGTAAAAGTCGTCCCTTCTTTACCTTGTCTGCTTCTTTGCTCACGGCTAGAGCACAAGCAATCTCTGCAGCACCTCCACCGTACACGATGTGATTGTCTCGGACCAGATTACGGATGACGCACAAGGCATCGTGTAGACTACGCTTGGCCTCCTCGATGATCTAGAGGATGAAATCTCAGATGTCAGTGATTCATGATTGCTAGAGTGTTTCATTAATTACTGTATTCTTCCTGTGCGAATATACATTAAATCAAACAAGTGACACGGTATGAATGTGCAGGTTAAACAAAGTATCAGGCATGCAACTTGGACTTTGACAAAAGAAACGAGAAAATTCTAATCTGTTTAAGACTTTGTACAGTGGTTTTCAATTTTCAGTGGCATGGGCGTGAAGTCAGCTGATCCTAGGAAAAGGTGCATGCCTGAAGTACGAGGATTAAATTTGTCAGTGTCACTGTTCACACTGCAAGAGGAATAAAATGTGGAAATTCAATCAATCACGCAACCCTTTACCACACTTTCTTACCATTTTATTGCCTCCCCTGATGAAGATGGTGACAGCCCTGGAGTTGTGGCACTCCTCAATCACTAGCATGTGATCCTTGGTGGTGCCAAAGGTCAGCTCCCTGACGATACCTGCCCTGCCCAGCTTCTCCGCCGTGAGCTCCTGGAAACGTGGGACAATGCGGCCGCCAGTCGCAATGGCGATTAACTGTGTAACAGGGGAAAAACAGTGCTAGTTGGGGAGGATGCATTACCATGTTAACAGTAGTTATGCATAAACAACTTGCAACTTGTACCCTGAGTGGTTGAAACAGTTCACAGGTTGTGCTTGATAGGTATTCCCAATGGTGCCACAGGTGGAAAGTCCCTGAAAAGTGATAAACTGCCTGTTACACCTTCGATAATTCTGTGAATTTTCACCCAGACAAATAGGGAAGGGGTATATTCAGAGCTGTTTATAGAGAGAGTTGCGACATGAGTGTCACAACTGATGGAACCAAAATGGTGGATTATGCATCAGTGCACATGGACAATTAGCACACAATAGCTGCATGCTGTACTGTGCATATAATGAACAGCCATTTGGTTTGAAAGTGTGATGTTGACACTACTCTATCTTCCCTGAGCTAAAGTGCACCCTCACCGGCGAAAGAAAGACAGATGGCACTAAGTTTTCCAACTGGGTTCCTGCACACGTTCGGCATGCACGCAAAACCATACATTCCATACCAATTTCACTGTGCGTACTCGGCGTGCTCCAGGTCAAACGCACATAAACCTGCGCGCCTATACGGTGAGTGAGTACCAAAAGACTGTCAAGTTTACTTCAGAACACGCCCTCTTTTGTTCCTGCCCGGAGTGGATACACAGTTCTGGGTGTAGTCATGCAGCAAAATACATGGGCATCAACTGCTGTCCTCATTTCTGATAAATTTTCAAAAGGACCCCTCATTAACCCTCCTATGCTGAAGTCACTCTTTGGGTCACTTGGTAAACACCTCAAAGAAGCACAGCTGTGTTGTATTGTGCACTGCACCAACAGTCCCTCACAGGAATATCAGATTGCACTTTTGTGCTGCCCAACAACTGTGCTTCACTGTTTCACTTGCATAATTGTGCAGTAAACCAAATGCAGTGAAGAGGACTGCGCAAAAGACCCTGTGTCAGTTTGTGCTGGCAACCAACTGTGTACACACTGAATCTGTTGCATGTTTGTGTTCCATGTAGAAAATACGTGCAAAAAAGTGACTGTGGGCACTCATGCATATTTGTGCTGTAAAACCAAAGGAGGGTTAATGAGGTTTGCCGGTACTTTATGCATTAGGATACACGCTGATACACTATACATCTGAATGGATATTTGCAACGGGCCCCTAACAATCAGCAGTCCACAAGAATCATGACTCATTAGAAGAATTTGGCTCGTTAAGGAAAACGAAACATGGGGAACAACTTCTTGCCTTAGAGGCAACTCACCTCTATTTCTGGTCCTCCGACCCAGCGGACGGCCGGGAGTTTGTTCTGGAGCAGCAAGTGGTTGGCCTCGTCGTCAAAACCCCACTGGCAGATGGCCAGATTGGCCCCCGTGGCCTTCACCTGTGAAATAATGAATAAACAGCTTACTCATTAGGTAACTGCATATGATGTGCCAATATGACTGGGTACACCTCCACTGTGGTCACCAAGGACAGTGCTGCACTCATCTTTGCCAGTCCTGTCATTCATGACCACACTTTGGGAGAAATGACTGAGGGGAAGAAATACTTGTTGTACAACTTTTACTTTGGCTCTTTATCAATTTCAATAAAACGACACCAACTGCACTGTCAACAGATCTCGCCAGATCTCTCAAACAAAAGAGTCTGAAAATGTTCCGTGATTAAAAAAAATAAATCTATTTGGTTAAACCGCAGAGAGCACATTGCTAACACAGACAAATGGAACTTCCAACAGAGGAGTTCACACAGCCAGTTCAAATGTTCCCTCTGGGGAAAGCCTAGAAATACCACCTATTCCTAAAAGGGATAATACCGCGAAAGCACTTGGACACTTTACTTGAGGATGTTAGCTCATCTCCTGTCAGATAGAGTCACTTGCTTTTGAAATGACAACATGGAAACACAGAACCATCAGAGGGTGGCAAACTCCCCAACCCACCTGTTCCACCATGTCTGTGAATTTCTTTGCTTCGTACTCCTTGAGTTTCTTGTAGTCCTCTACTGACTTGATGTCCAGCTTGTGGGTCGTCTTGGGCTTAGGAGGCTCAAATGGGCATGTCAGGATGGCCAACTTAACATCTCGAATTTCCTAAAACATTCATACAATGGGAGGATTTGGGCTGAATGCAATTTTTCATGTTGAAAATCGGAGGATTCTGGATAAATCCTAGTAAAAGGGCCTAGAGGGTTAGGGTTAAATAAAAAAAAACCTATGTATAAAACAACTCACGACAAAATATTAATGCATGACTGATGAATAATAACAAACATGCATGCCATGCAGCCTGACATTCTCCTCTCTTGATAGTACTTGCTAAACATATGGAATACACCGTAAACAGCTGTTACTCAAAAGAACAAAAGTTACTCATTCAACATCAAAACATTCGCATAAATGAAAAGAACCTCTTACCCAAACTAATAAAACATGAATAACCCTCCTCTAGTCACAACAGTTGAAGACAAAGGTTTTGTTCACTTTTCCCCTACTACACTTAAATACATGCGTTTATCATCAACAGTCAGATCATACGGTTGCTTGGTACTGTGACCAATCAAATTCCGTCAACAAAAGCAGGTGCCTGGCAGATACAGTTGAAAATCAAGTTGCAAAAAAATGTGGGCAAGGCCTCTCACCTTGGGCATCTGAGGATGGCTGAAGTCCTTGTCGATGACCACCCCTTTGACCAGCATGGTATCTTCCAGTTTGCCGCCAACCTTCCCTTCCACCTTGATCAGTTCAAAGTCCACGTCCTTCCGTTGAAAGTCAGCGACGGCCATGATGGCATCCACGGCAATCTTGGCCATTTGTCGGTGGCACTTGTTCACACTGGGTGTGAAAAGAACAACAAATCCATGTTTTGAGAACCCTCCCAACGGCCAAAGTTTATTCAAAGTTTGAACCTGTCTAATACCACTTATGGCAAACAACTGAAATTCTTTCATTAGCTTGGCATAACTTTTGTGTACTGACACAACTTCCTCCAAAATTGATGCTCGACATATGGACACACCTACATATGTACCAAGTCTGTAGTTTTGTTACTCCATTTCTAAATTAAGGATTGATCAACCTCAATAAGTCAGCAAGAAGCTGGCACGGCTTCAAATGTCACCAGAATACTCCTGGTTGACACTCACATTTTGGAGCCAAGTGTTGTCATGGCCGTCTCGATCAACGGCTCTAAGTTGTCCTGGTTGACCTCAAACGCCTCCTTGATCTCCCCCAGTCTCTGGCAGGCCTTCCGGGCGGCCATCTCGTAGCCGTCGGCGATGCGGATGGGGTGGATGCCTCGATCCAAGAGGGCCTCGGCTTGTTCCAGGAGAGCACCAGCAAGGACTTAGTGGAGGAAATGATAAAGAGGGGTCTTGTTTTCACAACCTCACATTATAACCTTCCCAAAAGGCCAGTTGAAAAACCAAAGATATTCACAATAAATAAAGCCAAATTGACAACAAACTGCTTTCAAGTTAGTTGTGCATACAGGGGGCCAAAATTCCAAAGAGCAATTTTAATGAGGAAAGACTTTTTCCAACTCTCCTCAGTTCTGGGGCCGATTTCACCAAAGGCTACGATCGATCGTATCTTAAGTTGCGATGGGATATCCATCGCAACTTAAGATGATTCCTAAAATCGATTTCAAGAAAATTGCGACGAGTTCACTCGTCGCAATTCCCATGGTAATTCATCGTAAGTTACGATGACTTACTACGTCATCGTAACTTACAACTTTGGACCAAAGAAAGATTGTTTAAGCAATGGCGCTTATGTTTCTAGCGAATTTTGAGGCAAGACGTGCTCTTCGAAGAGAAAGAATTTTTCGTGATAGAAAAAATCCGCTTGATTCATTAACGGAGGAAGAGATATACCAGCGGTACCGATTTACGCGACACGGGATCGTTGAGCTCTTGGGGAGAACTAGGCCAGAAATCGAGCATGCCACGCAGGTAACACCTAAGACTTACCATAAGTTAAACTATTTAGGCCTATTTATTTGTACTATAAGTTTGTATGTTCCTGTCTAAATTCTCGTATCGAGCTTCTCACATAAACGATTGTCATGGCCGGGGCCGCTGGGGAATTCAAAGTCAATTATTCATTCATAGCGCCACCATTTGTCGGCTCGCAATAGCTTAATGATGGCGGCGCCCATGATTCAACGAATGTGTGGGATTTCTGCCGTGTTGGAATTGCCAAAAACACACACTTGCGAAATGGAGCACCTTTTTTTAAGGGAGTGTTTTTCCTTTTATACCTTCATATCTTTTTGGGAAAGAGTTTCACTTGATACCACCTTTCAGAAGCCTATGAAATTAGGCTGTATTTAATAATCTAACTTAACCAACGTTATGAATACATGATCAGCTGATACTGATAGTAACGTTAGTGTCCATGGTATAAGGACGCTTAGGGGGCCACTAAAACGTTAAATGTTTTTAAATTTTGACTTTTTTCGAAATGGTGGGT
>NW_019091527.1:118538-133954 GCF_001949145.1 Acanthaster planci
AAGGAAGACTTTTACGTTGGCCTGCCTGTTTTACACAGAATGGGGGCGCTCTATATGAGACGTTCGATTCCATATGTCTTTCGGGAACCCACTACACGATATGAACATCTTAAAACTGTTACACAGTTGGACCATTTATGCCCAAAGACAGTCTCACTGCAAAACGATTTCTATCCCGAACTGATCGGGTGGTACAGAGCAATGAGCAGTTTTCTATAGATAGCAGTTTGCAAATCAACATGACCCACGTGAGGCAAGATACCCAAGAAACGTCACTTGGAACGGTTTCCGAAAGAAGAGCGATGCATCGTGCAGATAAAGAAAAAGATGATATTTGTTGTGCCAGAACCATCATCACGGCGAGAGCCAGTATTGAAGGACATGAATCCTGGGAAATCATTCGGAAGGGATGTACCGTCCATGCAGCAGTGACTCACAGGAGCCTTTCATTGTCAGACAGGGTTCCGTTAGCTAAGTGTGAGATCAAGACGAAATCAAGCTATTTCAACGCGTTTTTCTTGGTTACCAGATACTCGTGGCATCTCATGATCACGCCAACTCAATCATCTTTCGAGGTCCATCTGCCGATTGCCAGATTTGCCTGTTTTTTTTCACGACGGCCACTATATGACGTCATCACAAGATGACGGCATTTTCTTTCAACCGGCGGTACTTTTGCGTGACCTGCTTAAAGGGTTACGACCACCCAGAAGACCACCGCTGTCAAAACACGTGTAAGCTTTGCTTTCAATCAAACTGTGTGGAAGGCGAACGGGTGTATTGCAATGGCTTTAACTGTCACTTTAAATGCGTGATTTGCTTCGAAAAACACGTCAAGAAAAATAGTCGAGGCACATCAGTTTGCAAAACTCACTAGAGCTGTCCAAATTGTGATAAATTTGTGAGCCGCAGACACCTCGGAACTCAAGATCACAGATGTGGAGACAAATTCTGCAACGTTTGCAGAGAGTTCGTCTCCCCCCCAATCATATTTGCTATATGCCCCTATTGGGGAAGGTAAAGACAAACTCATTGACTTGCAAATGACAGCAGAAGAAGTGGAAAATAAAGAGGGTGAAAAAAATGCAGGACGATAACTTCACAGGTTACTTTTTTTCGATTTCAAATGTATTACAAGAGACGGGTATGCATGAACTGTGTAGAACGGGGGGTAGCTGGTTGGGTTTTAATCTCACAAGTGAAACTGATTTCCTGCGTTGCTCATGGCCGATAAAGCCGAGGTTTATTTCTTTCTTTCCAGTTCTTTCTCTTTAGGCTTTAGGTTTTGGCTTTGACTTGGATGGTGTTTGCTTTCCTTTGCTTTACTTTGCTGACTGAAGAGTATTCGGAGGGCAATACGCTTTGTGAGTACTCGGTTCTCGGGGACTTTTATGGGGTGGCACAGCTCGTCGTTCTTGCAGTCCCAACTTCAGACCAAAGCTGGTTCTAATTCACGTCCTAGGTTGTACAGGGAGAGAGATCGAATGTACGATTGGAGTGGGCCTTGGCAGGCAAACTTTCCACCACGTCAGGATGACTGCTTGCGTATTTTACCATCTCGAACCCAGCTTCCTGGAGACACTGTCTGGTACTAGTAACAAAATCCTTTGCTTCCTCCTCACTGTGGCGAATAGCCATTTGGTTGTCAACATACGTCTCCCTTTGGACGGTTTTCTCAACAGAGGGGTGTCTGGTGTTGGCATCTCTGGCAGTCTTCTGCAGGGCAAAGATAGCACAGCATGGGCTGCAAGCTGCATCGAATGGAAGCACCAGCCACTGGTAGACAAACCAATCATCTCGTTCCGCATCCCACCACAGAAATCTAAACACGGGACAGTCTTCCAGACATAGTCTCACCTGGTGGAAAATTGCAGTTATGTCACTTGACACAGCGACCCTGCCTTGACGGAACCGAAGCAGCACCTCCACCAGGCTAGGATTGAGGGTAGGCCCAGTTAACAACTCGTTGTTGAGATTCTGGTCTGTGTATTCAAAGGAGTAGTTGAACACGAGTCGGTATTTGTTGCTGCTGAAAACCCCGCGATATGGGATGAACCAACTTGGAGTTCCTCTTGCTTGAACCTCGGCCACCGTCCCAAGTTCCTGGGCATGTTCCTGCTTCTTAAGTTTCTGGATATACGTGGTGCAAAACTCTGCCACTTTTGGGTCTTTATCCATCTTTCTCTTGTGTGCACGGGCGAGGGCTTCAACTCGCATGGTCTTCTCCTCAATGATTTGAATGGCAAGCTTATAATGGCGGGAGCGGGTAGCCTCCCTCTCATTTATGTGAGGCACTTTATCAATCGCCATGAATCGTTCCATCATTCGATGAAGATCGTGTTCGGGCTGTTGACACCTTGTGAATAACACTTGCTGAGGGGTTGCCAACTTGCCTGGGTGCTGAAGTCCCTGTCTTCCCTGGTTAGTCCATCCGAAGAGAATCTTCGGCCACAGGCGAACTCGTTTTAGGACCAGTTCTCACCTCGGTGGACAGAGTCAGCTCTATATGATCTGCTCCAATCAGGACGGCAGGTTGCACTTTGTGTGCAGTGAATAAGGGCAACTCTCCCAGATGTGGCCACTTAGCTTGCAGTTTCTGTGCAGACATTCTGTAATCTGCTAGTTGAAATTCCTCAGCAGAGAAGGCACACTTGGTCTGGAACTTCTGATCAGGATCATTTGGGGAGAGACGGTGAAATCAACACACCTACCTTTCCAATCGGCATCTCCAACCACTGTCTGGATGCACACTGTCTCAGTCTGACCAGACATTGGTAGCTTTTGGATGGCTTGAGGGAGAATCATGGTGCGTTCAGCGCATTCATCAAGGACGCCATAGGTGTCAAGTTCACTGGATGGCCCGTGCAATGTTAAAGGAACCACCTTCATCAGGACATCAAGGTGGTAGTCTACCTTGGTCTTAGACACCACTCCGGAACACAGAACGGTGCCCTGGGTCTTGGGCATTGACTTGACCACTTCATGTAGACTGGTGTGGTGATCTTCCTGGCAGTCTTTACACTTCTTGGGAAAGGGACAATCCTTGTCGTGTTTCTTGGCACACTTGTGACAACGTCCATTCCCCTTCAGCCACTTGAGCTTTTGGTCTATATTAAAGGCAGGGAACTTTTCACAGGTTTCCAAATAATGGCGTGTCTCAGCAACATCACAGTACAGGCAGGTGATACACTCGGCCGACCCTGTAGCCTTGCTGGGTGTTTTATCGGTGGTTGCTGCTTTGTTTGCATGTGACGTCGTGGTAGCACCCTTAGCCGTGGCTGTACGGCTTGGGGGCTGTGTAGAGTAAGCCGTGTAAGTCTTGGTGGGTGGTAGCTCTGAACATTTACGAGCTGTTGGCTTGTGGCCTTGCTGGGGGTGTTCCTTCTTCCCAGGTTTTGTTTTCTGTGACCTTTTAAGAAGGATGAGTCCTGCGGGACCAGTCTTGTCCTCCAGCCACTCTTTCAGATTCACCACGGTATATGTCTGTCCCTTCTCGCTTTTCAACATCTTCGACAGGAACAGGACAGGAATGGAGCTTCTCTGGTAGCTTCAAGGCCAGTTCAACAGC
This sequence comes from Acanthaster planci, assembly GCF_001949145.1. The sequence continues at coordinate 122,107 of NW_019091527.1, forward strand.
AAACTTATGTATATTCAGCTCTGCCTCGAGCTTCAGGTGCCTTGCAGTCTAAACTAGAGTTACCAATACGTCAGAGAAATCCCACAGGCCAGCCCAGTCACTTTGTGCAAGGGATGGACGGGCCTCCAACTGAGTCTAAAGGCCCTGCACAATTCTTCCCTTCTTTCCAAAAGCCTTGTCAAATTGTTTCATTGTGGTTGCGTAGGCCTCGTCACCAAGGATCATGTTACAATCTGCCATGGCAAGGGGTCACCCACCCAGACTGCTTCTCAAGTAGGCAAACTTGGTTGCTTCTGGTAGTTGAAACTCTGGTTTGCTCATGATGCTGTCCCACAATGACCGAAACACAACGTATTGCTTCACATTGTGTTCATCATCAAATTTCGGTACTTCCAACTAGGGCAGACTGTCCACAAACATGCCATATCTATCCTGATAAGGCGCCACATCACCGTTGACAGTTGTTTTGGGAGAATTTTTGTCACTGACCTGCCTGTTGGACGAATCGTCATCTGAATGGTCGGTTCCACCCGAGTTCTGCTGGTCATCACCAGGAGGGTCCGACAGTTCACTACCAGGACAGGGGGGAACTGCCCCCCGAGGAGCTAACATCCTGCTAAATGGGGTCGACTGGACCATCGTATGCTGCTGATTGTCGTCAAGCATTCCGAGCTGCAGCACTGCTGTACTGCTGGGACCCCCGATTGCCACGTAAAGGGCTGGAGGCATCACAGAGATCGGTGCAGAGGTAAAGGTGTAACCTGCATTCTGCAAAGTGAAACCTGTATTACACACTGAAGTGGGGTTATACATAACATGGTTATTACCAAATACTGATAGATGGTTTGTACTTGTAAGCAATGGCATGGTGGAAACTAAAGGTACAGGTACATCAGATGTGCAATTAGGTACATGTAAATGACTAGTTACACCACCAGTTACTACTGGTACAGCACTGTTTTGACCTCCTGAAACTATGTGACCAATCAAGTTTGGATTATTGTTCATGGCACTGTTTATCCAGGCGACTGTTCGCGAATTTACAGTTCCTCCCAAGTCCGGTAAGTTCAGAGGAAGTTCTTGTTGGCTGTCCACTTCATCGAGCTGCTGTTGTAAACACTGCCTCTCCAGCTCCAATCCTGCCTGTCGGTAGTTGTCCTCTACTTGCCTTTCGCACTGTTCTGCCATAAGTTGGGCCTCTGCTGAAAGGCGTTGTGCACGTATGGTTTTAAACTGAGTGTGTTCTTCCGTCTCCGCTGCCTCATGACGAATGCGTAATCTCTCCTCATCTGCATCTCTCCTCATCTGCATCTCTCCTCAATTCCTGTAGTCGTCTTTGTGAATCATTCTCAACCATCCGTCTCTGTATCTCTGACCGGGAGAATGACTTGGATGAGTTTTTGAGTCCAGTTGCTCCGTCATGACCCCCACTGCACACCGAGTCAGGCTTCTGTGCATCCGTAGGTCGCTGGGAGAGGACAGTGGCAGATTCACTCATTAGACTAGGTGGAAGGTTGAACTGATGATCTTGGGCAAGGTGAGCAGGGATGTGCCACAATCTGGGGGGTCGCGTAGATATCAGACCCTCACATTGGTCACAGACAGTGGAGGGAATTGATGTCACTGGTACAAACACTGGCTTAATGGGATTGTCCATGATGCATGGAGATAATTCAGTCCGACACTGGAAATCAGAGTCACGAGATCCGGCTCGAAGGACCAAAAATTATGTGTAGAACCAGGGGTAACAGGTTGGGTTTTAATCTCACAAGTGAAACTGATTTCCTGTGTTACTCTTGGCCAATAAAGCTGTGGTTTATTTCTTTCTTTCAAGTTCTTTCTCTTTAGGCTTTAGGTTTTGGCTTTGACTTGGCTGGTGTTTGCTTTCCTTTGCTTTGCTTTACTTTACGATGAAATACAATAAAGGATCACAAAAGTAATCAGTAAAAAATATTAACAAATAGTCCCAACCATGTGACAATAATCGAAAATACACACGAAACTTTGGATGACAAATACAGTAAGAATAACCACTTATCCCTCAAAGTTTTAACACAGAAGTGATAATGAACTATTAACAAGGGTTTACTCACCCAGATTGGGAAACATGCCAGACTAAAAAGGTGAAAAATACACCAACGTTCTTGCATCAAAATGGAGACTTCATGTAACTTTTGGAATAGGCATGGTTTTTTTGAAGAGCACCACCAATTGTTTAAGGAAAACAGGGCTCAGCACCATTAAGTTGTAATAGCACCCTCTAAGACCTTAAGTATTTAGATTCTATATGAACCAAATCTCTACATAGCTCATAAGGTGTGTGACCAGTGCCTATACCGAGAGACTGTCACATGTCAACAGTGCGGGAAAAGAGAGCATGTATTTCAAGGACCCCATACCCCTGAAGAATTTTGTGAATGGCTGTTTGGAGAGCACAATGCAGGAGCCATCGTCATAATGATGTCATAACTTCAAGGGTTATGATTCTTTCTTCATTCTTCAATACTTGTTTGATAAAGCAGTGTTACCCCAAGTTATTTTGAATGGTGCGAAGGTCACAAGCACCAGGGTTTCCTTTAACGATATGAAGTTTATATATTCCTTAATTTCTTGCCGATGGCGCTCTCTAAGCTACCATGGCTACCTGGTTCATTCGGCCTGAAGGAGTTGGCCAAGGGTTACTTCCCACATTTCAACACAAGAGCCAATCAAGACAAAGTCCTGTCCCACCTCCCTGACATGCGATATTATAATCCTGACAGAATGAAACCAGCAGAGCGAGAAAAGTTTGTTAAATGGTACAAATTGCACCGAAATGACCCCTTTGACTTTCAGAAGGAAATCATTAAATACCATCAGTCGGATGTGGACATTGTTTGCCGTTGCTGTTTGCCAATTGTTTATGGAAATGACGGTGGACGGGAAAACCTGGAATTGATCTGTTTATAAAAGCATTTCCCTTTAATCTTGTCTATCAAACCAAATACATGCACTTGGATCCAGACATGATAGCCACCATCTTACCCCAGGGCTATCCATCCAATGATCGCCAGTCCGTCAAGGCTCTGCTGTGGTCAAAGGGGATGTCTCAGCAGACTAACCAATACATGCGGCAGGCAGCCAATCAGGGTGAAAAGCACGTTGGTCCCTCCAAGGTGGAAAGGTACTACGAAGACAATGGGGTAAAAACTGTACTGGAATTTCAGCGTTGTCTTTATCGCGGTCACACTTGCATGGCTCAGGATACCAAGCATCCTTGCAATGGCCTCGCGTTGGAAGAGCTGTATCAGAGAACCATACATCACTCGTTCATCACTGACCAAGGCTATCGGTACATCGAACAGCGGGAATGTGAATTTGATGAGGAATAGAAGCGCAATGTGGAAATGAGAGAATTCATTTCGGATTTGGATGTCTCCACGCCCCTCATTCCTCGGGACGCCCTCTGCGGAGGATGCACCAATGCCACCAGACTCTGCTACAGAGCTGGACGAGGAGAAAATTAAGTAAGTAGACTTCACTAGTCTATGTCCATACGTCGACAAATACAGCAAATATCCCATGGGTCAACCACCGAGAGCTTCCATGATATTAGAGGGTGCGAGGGTTTGATCAAGTGAACAGCGCTTCCTCCAGGAGGGCTGTATCACCCTGACATGCCTTAATGCATGTCCACGGGCTGTTTGATGTTCTCACTCTGTGCAAAATGAAGCCAACTGCTCCAACAGCTTTCTTGTCATCACACTGACAGAGAACGAGCTTTAACTGGTACGTGGGTCACCATGGGGCTTCAAAAGGCACTTCAGATGGCAAACTCGTCAGGATTTACCAAGTGTGGCATTTTGAAGAAGTCTCAGTATACGACTCGGACACAAAGGAATGAGGCTTGTTCGCTGCCCATGTCAAACCTTTCTTGAAGATAAAGATGAAGGAAGAAGCTAGCGATTGGCCCCAGTGGTGTGAGATGGATGAGCAGAAACACTACTACATCCAGAGCTACTTTGACAGAGGGGGAAGTCAGCTCGAACGGGACAAAATAAAGAAACCAACTGGGTTAAGGGCTCTGGCAAATCTCATGTTGAATAGATTCGACCAGAGACCCAACATGACCTGGACCACACCTGTCACACTGACACAGCAGAGTACTTTGACAGTAACCTCATGACGCGCGATGACACTGAAGTTAGTAATGCCAATTTTGTCACACAAGAAATGGTGGAGGTTCAGTGGCAAAGTACCGAAGGCTTTGTCTAGCCCTCCGTCATCGCCGCCTACACAACGAATCAAGCTCGCCGTAAATTATACGAACTAAGTTGGAGAATTTGGGACGCCGAGTATTATACTACGATACTGATAGCATGATTTACGTTAGTCGCAAGGGGGAATGGGAACCTAAGATTGGGATTATTTTCTGGGCAAATTAACGAATGAAATTGATTCAGATAATTATATTACAGCATCTAAAGTTGGCTAAACCTGATAAGAGAAGAAACAACACATTTTGTAAAGTGCGCGGAATAACATTGAACTACAGTTATCAGTCAGTCGTAAACTTTGACAGAATGTTCCAGATGGTACACAACAATGGCCCAAAACTGTTCAGGTAACAGATATGCAGAAATAAGAAAACAATGAACATCGAAACAAAAAAGGGAAAACATGAATCATGAAACATATCATATAGGGAAACTGACTAGGTACTTATGAATGATTATAAAGATGAACAAAGAAATCAAGAGAAAACAAGATACTAAGACAGTTTACACTAAAAGGGTGCAAGTCAAAAACTTGGACACAGTTCCGTATGGCTATTAATATCACGCTATCTGGGTTGGAAGACAACATAATAATAGCCTAATCATGTTGCAATTCCGCAGTTGGTCGCTTGTTCAAATTTACTAGACCAAGAGACCGTCACATGTCAACAATGCGGGAAAAGAGAGCATGTATTTCAAGTACCCCATACCCCTAAAGAATTTTGTGAATGGCTGTTTGGAGAGGAAAATGCAGGAGCCATCGTCACAATTATGTCACAACTTCAAGGGTTATGATTCTTTCTTCATTCTTCAATACTTGTTTGATAAAGCAGTGTTACCCCAAGTTATTTTGAATGGTGCGAAGGTCACAAGCACCAAGGTTTTCTTCAACGATATGAAGTTTATATATTCCTTAATTTCTTGCCGATGGCGCTCACTAAGCTACCATGGCTACCTGGTTCATTCGGCCTGAAGGAGTTGGCCAAGGGTTACTTCCCACATTTCTTCAACAAAAGAGCCAATCAAGAGAAAACAACATACTAAGACAGTTTAAACTAAAAGGGTGCAAGTCAAAAACTTGGACACAGTTCCGTATGGCTATTAATATCACGCTATCTGGGTTGGAAGACAACATAATAATAGCCTAATCATGTTGCAATTCCGCAGTTGGTCGCTTGTTCAAATTTTACACGTAGGAAGATGTAAACAACTAAAATGATGGCATCATTCACAATTTGAAATAGTCTGTAACTATATGTGCACAATCTTAGGGAGGGAATGTGTTTGATTATGTGCTATCAAACCAATTAAACGGCCATTCCAAATTCACGTAACGAAACACGGTACTCTACATGTAGGGAAAGGATATAAATAGTGCTGGTAGACAATCAGTGTACAATCAGATGTGCAACACTATTGTCGTTCTTGTGACATCTGCCAGAGAACCATTCCAAAAGGAAGGATCACAAAGGTTCCATTAATTAATGAACCCTTTCAGCGTATTGCAGTTGACATTGTGGGTCCTATTTCCCCAATCACAGATAAGGGCAGTCGACACATACTCACCATGGTTGACTATGCCACACGCTACCCCGAAGCAGTACAGCTCAAAACGTTGAGACTCACAGGGTGGCCGAGGCACTTGTCAATGTATTCTCAAGGGTTAGTGTTCCACGTGAAATACTGACAGACCAGGGAGTACAGTTCACGTCAGGTATTGTGAAGGAAGTCAGTAGATTACTCTCCATCAGGCAACTGACAACTACACTCTACCACCCAGCTTGCAATGGCCTTGTAGAAAGGTTCAATGGGAGCCTGAAGCAGATGTTAAAGAGGTTGTGTGCAGAGAAGCCAAAAGACTGGGACAGGTACATTGGTTCACTTCTATTTGCATACCGAGAGACCCCTCAGGCAAGTCTTGGTTTTGCTCCGTTTGAGCTTTTATACGGTAGGACAGTCGGAGGTCGTATAGCTATTCTAAAGGACTTTTGGTCTGACAACTTTCAAACACCAGAGGTCAAAACTACATCTCAACATTGTTATACCAGACCATAGAGGGCGCTAGTCAGTCACTCCTTTCGGATAGTTCTCAGAGCTCAAGTTGAAAATAAAAGAGTAGCTGAAGTTGTCACCTAAATGTAGGTCGTCCTGGCTCCATAATAACCCTCCACACATAACATGGTAGCAGCGCGGTCCTACTTCGCCATTTGCACTACCGATATTCACATCATCGCATAAAACAAGGTGAGATTTGACTCGGAAATGTGCCATCGTTTCTGTGAGCATGACTGAGTGACAATCCATGTACGCATGTATGCATAGACTGTGTGTGTACAGTAGCCTCGCGACGCCTGTGTGTATAGCTTAGGATCATCACGGTGCAGCATGTACTGATACTCGCATAGTCTATTGAGGTCGGAGTCATCTCAACGTACAAGTAGGAACAATGGCAGACTCAGTCACACCTCGCATGACCTGGGATGACCCAGATTTGCCCAGTGCCATACAGATTTTTCGGCAACAATGTGAGCTATATTATTTTGTCAAGAATGTCAAACCAGAGAAACAAGTCGACCACATACTTCTCTTCATGGGGCCTACTGGACTTCGCATGTATAACTCATGGAGCTTACCTGAGGCTGATGCGAAAAAGCCTGACATTGTTTGGGATCGCTTCTCTGCACAGATCACTCCGAGAACAAATTTCCGTGTTGCTCGGCCTGTACTTACAGAAATTTTAGCAGAAGGATCGTGAATCTGTTGATGACTATATGTCACGGCTAAAGCTACATGCCCAAACATGTCAATTTCGTGACGACAAGGAACTCGCAGACAGAATCGTCGAACAGTTCATTGCGGGAAAGCGTCACCCAGATCTGCAAAAGCAACTTTTGGCTCGCGATGACACCTTGACCATTGATCAGTGTTTGGACATTGCTCGTACCCACGAGGCATCCTTGTCACACATGGCACAGCTAACCAATGTTCATCATGGTCAGTCTTCCATTGATGCATTACAGTGCTGACGCACATGTAGGAACTGTGGTAGGCAACACCCCTTCAGACCTCGTGAGTTATGCCCCGCCTACAATACAACATGTGATAACTGTGGAAAACGCAATTACTGGAGAAACATGTGCAAGTCCAAACACCAACCCATTGATTCTACGCGTGGCCGACAAAACCAGCGAACTCCCCGAGATACTCGTTACTCACAATCGCAGTCACGGTCCAAGTCGAGACAACGCCGTTCTCAACGTGACATGCACATGTTTGCAGACAGCGCCTCTCCGGTTTTGGGTGGTGACATTGAGGTTCCATTCTAACAACTCACACTTGATATTGTCGTATCCGCTATTCGTCCAAATGCACGTGATGGCGACGAAGCCTACACATACGTACAACTGAGACAGGATACAGAACGTTGTATCATAAATCTACACGCAAAAGCCGACACGGGTGCCCAGACGAACACCATCCCTGTTCACATTTACCGTCGAATGTACCCAACTCACTTGGACTCTGATGGATTTCCGCGCAAGGGACATCTTGCTAACTCTGGTGCTGTTCTCAAAGCAAACAATGGCACAGAGATTAAGCAATACGGCACACTGACTCTCCCATGCAAACATGCCCAGTCCGAATGGCACAATGCTGAGTTTCACATCTGTGAGACTGATGGCCCAGCTATCATTGGTCTTCGCACGGCTCTGCAGTTGAACATTGTAGCCTTAAACTGTTCTGTTGAATCGCACGCTCAGTCTGACACAGACATCAGACCACAAAACCAGCCGATTCGCTCAGTTGAGGATCTTCCTGGTGGATATCACATTGTGCTTCGCGATGGTGCACAACCCATTGTACACGCCCCATGTAAGTGCTCCATTCACATCCGCAATGAACTCAAGTCGGATTAGACAAAATGGAGGCAAAGGGTGTCATCCGACGTGTTACCGAGCCCACAGATTGGGCTAGTAGCATCGCCATTTCGCGCAAGGCTAATGGTCAGTTACGCGTTTGTTTGGACCCTAAAGACCTTAACAAGGCACTCATGTGATCTCATCATAAGACACCGACACTGAAAGAGATTACGCACAAACTTGCTGGCGCCACAGTTTTCAGCAAAATGGACGCGAAACACGGTTACTGGTCCATCCACCTCGACGAGGAGAGTTCACTGTTGACGACACTCAATAGCCCCTTCGGTCGCTATTGTTACAAGCGCATGCCGTTTGGCCTGGCAGTCAGTCAGGATATTTTCCAACATCGGATGGACCAGATACTCTAACAGTGTGAAGGCAAACATGTCATAGATTTGCGGTCCAGTATCGAAGACACATGTCAACTAGCGCAAGAAGAGTTGAAGAAGTCTACCGAAAGGTACAGCAAGTACTATAACCGGAAAGCTCGACCAGGTCAGTTAAAGGAGGGGACAAAGTCCTTCTTCTCCCAGCAGACAATAACAAGCTACTCCTGCAGTGGAAGGGCCCATTCTCTGTTGTTAAACGAATGAACAGCTGTGACTACAAAATTGACTTGGGTAACCGAATGCAGACCTACCATATTAACCTATTGAAACAGTATGTTGAACAAGTTGACAAAATTAATCAGGCTTCTTCTTGTTTCCTCAGTTTTTGTTTGCCAGAAAGAATATTCGACATTGTATCTACAGCTGTCATCGAGGAAGACCTTGAGGATACAGGACCTGCAGCAGTCCAAATGCTGGATGATTCACTACAAATGGCTCCCCCACATCCAAAGAATCAACCCAGAAGAGATTTTTTTCAAGCTGTCAAAGGACCAGTATTTCACCAAAATCGACCTCAGCAAGGGATACTGGCAGATACTTCTAGAAGATGCAGCAAAGGAGAAGACTGCCTTCATCACTCCAGATGGCCTTTATCAGTTCACCCCTATGCCATTTGGGCTTGTCAATGCCCCAGCAACTTTTAGCAGGATGATGCAAATGATGCTGAGAGGTATGTGTAATGTTGACGGTTTTACTGACGACATTTTGGTCCACACCAAAACTTGGGGAGAGCATCTCAACACTCTGGATTGTCTCTTTGAGAGATTGGAACAGTATGGTGTGACAGCTCGTCCAACCAAGTGTTTTGCAGGTTTTGCTTAACTGGAGTACCTAGGTCACATTGTAGGACAAGGGCTGATGGAACCACTGCCTGAGAAGCTGACCAAAATCCAGGATGCCCCAAGACCCAAAACAAAGAAGCAGTTACGCTCTTTCTTAGGGTTGACAAGGTACTATAGGAAGTTTATTCCAAATTATGCGGCGATTGCAGCACCCCTCACCGACAAGACAAAGAAGAAAGAGCCAACCAGCATCCAGTGGCAACAGAGTCAAGAATACGCATGTCAGACACTCAAGGAAAGGTTGAATACTGCACCAGTTCATCTATCCGATTTCAAAGGCTATTTTTACTACGTACTGATGCTTTGAATATTGGTATTGGAGCTGTTTTCCTGCAGCGAGAAGATGACACTGATTTTCCAGAGGCCTATGCCAGTAGGAAATTACTTCCATGGGAGTGTTCCTATTCGAGTATAGAACGGGAGTGCTTAACCATCGTTGGGCTGTACAAAAATTTCAGACATATCTCTCCGGTCGTGAATTTGTTCTCAAGACGGACCACCAGCCTTTGGTTTGCCAACAGTCGAATTCTTCTTTGGGCATTGTCCTTACAGCCATACAGGTTTAAGATTGAGTGCATCAAGGGCAGCGAAAATGTAGGTGCTAATTTCCTAAGGCGAAGTGAGTCTTAAGGCCTACAAGCACTTCAATAACTACTACAAGTTTTACATTGTTTCCCTGTATTCCAGATCTAATTCTAGTCGTTCCTAATCCTATCACTGCATCGGAGGAAAGCGACACAACGTTTTCCTATCCACTGTATTTGTTGCAGGAAGCGAACACTAATTAATGTGTTTTCTTCATATTCTCCGAGATGGGTTAATAATTATATTCGTGTTTTTAGAATGCGCCTAGATAATTGTAATAATGAGATGACTTCTAGATAAGACTCTTTGCTTCTCTTGCAGATGTTGCTGGAGAATTCTGAATTGAAAAAAAAAATCCTTTTTTAGGTTAGTGGAATTTATTTTGTATGTGAAAAGATGATGGCAAGGATCTATAAGCAGTTTTGGGTGTGTCACAGCTCTGTTGGTGTTGAGACAGTATAGAGGTGGGAAGTTTGTGTGATCCTCAGAGCTGCGCGCTTTCATGCCTGTAACTGTGGGAGTTCGCTCTATTTGGAGCAGTTATTTTTTAGACTGCTCAAGGGCAAATTAGTTCAAAGCTGGTTGAGCAACTGGATCAGCAATTCAAGTTTTGCGAACATCCAGAAACCTATGGCCTGCCCTAATGACCTGATGTTTTCCTGTTGAGCCTTCTTGTGGTCACAAACAAGACTCCACTGCGAGCCGATCTTGCATCATAGGCGAACAACAGATGGCGCTGTTAAACTTTCTATTAATTGTTTACATAGAACAGTTGTTCTTGTAATCATTGGACTATTTGCAGTGTGGTCTTTCTTTCCAGTCACAGCTTCAATTCAATTAGCCTAGCTGTGACAAGCTGACAAATAGTTGAAGGCAAGATTTATGATATGGTGAATTAAAAATACATGTGAAATAGCAAAGTGGTAGCAAACTGGCAAAACAGTTGTAACTAAGTTGTAACAGTTGTAGCTTTTGATCCTAGGGTCAGGGGTTCAAATCCAGCTGGTAGCAGCATGTTATGATCTTGGGCAAATCACTTTACCCCTATGTGCCTCTCTCCACCCAGGAGTGAATGGGTACCTGTCAGGGCAGACACAGTTATGTTTAGCCGTTTGCGCTGACATGGCAGCATCAGGCTAGTATACTCCCCAGGGAGCTGAGATGGTTTCAGGAATGCTCATAGATGTGTGAGCCCAACTTGCAGGGATAATGATAATATAGTGCATTGGAATAGTTTCCTATATATGTACATGTGCATACAAACACACATTATAAATCCTACAATTAAAAAGAAATCCTTTTGTTTGCACACTTCATATCAACGTCATAGTATGGGACGTATACGTTTTGCAAGTTTAAAATACAATACGTATACAGAAAAATCAGAAATCAAAAGAATATTTTGATCGCGAGTACGTCCCCATTATGCTAAAGAGGCTGAATATGAACTAAATCCAGCATTCTGATTGGTTGAGAGGCTCGGGAAAACCAAAACAAGGGCGTGGTTTTCCCCTATACAGACTGGCTTCACATGTGAATGAATTAAAATAGACTTCAAACATCAAAGTGAAAAAATCAGTATATAAGCTAAAAGAAGACACATTTATATCTCTCCTAATCTGAAAAGGCAATTTTCATTTGTACGTATAGCAGGCAGTGTTGATGTGTACGTGAACTGTTACTGACCTTCACATCATTTGATTGCGTGATCCCAAACTTTGTTGAATTAAAGTGATGGAATTGTTTCTTAGAAACTACAAACCTGAAATAAGTTACTCCTCAAGTATTATATTCAGTATTTCTTCCAACACCAATTATCAGATTATTACAAACAATACAGATCTACAATTCACAAG